>VZQC01013319.1:908004-1026868 GCA_009823505.1 Rhizomys pruinosus | reverse complement strand
AGATGTTATAAGCCACAGTAAGACCCTGTCATATTTAACAGGGGGGAAAATTGTAATTCATGGATTAACATATCCAAACATGTGTCTATGCTAAAGTAACCTACCATAACTATTAGTGCTGCTTAAATACCTATATATCTAATTGCTTGTTCTTCATTAGTAGGATCGAAAGGTTATTCCTGGACAAACTGTCAGCCCATGAAAGGAAACAGCCAGAATTGACCAGAGTCCAAGTCAACAGCTCCAGAGAGAGTGGACTGTTTTACCTCTCATCCACCTGTGCCCCTTTTCTAAGCCTAGGGAATAACCTGCGGAAGAGGGGGCGTGGTAGAATGTAAGGGCTGCGATTGGGGTGAATGGTGAAACTACAGCAATGTAGTCTGGACCCTCATTTGATTAACCTGATTGAACATACAACCCCTCACTCCCCGCTGGAAGGTGGGGCTGTGGGGGTTTGGGCACAACAGCCTGCAAATTGGTTTTACATGAAGGATGCTTGTATTCATGGATTATCACTTATAGCTAAAAAATGAAAAAAAAAACTGAGAGAGATATGCAGGACAGTCATGGCAGAATGCATGATCTCGGTTGGGGTGGGGTGGGGGGGAAGGGAAGGGGAGATATGCCTGAACTGAATTGGAAAATGATGTATGAAATGCACAAAGCATCAATAAAAAAAATGTTAAAAAAAAAGAAATAAAAAAAGAGAATGAGAAATCATATCTGTGGCTTTTGTTGTTGTTGTTGTTTTCTTGTTTATCAAGGGCTGAACGGATTTAGTGGCTGCAAGTTTCAGCAGTTTTCAGCTGGTCCTAGGTACTGACTCCTTGGCATTGCCTTGGCTTATCACAACACAGGGATGTGTTTAGAAAGACTCTTTTTGCTTTTTCAAATGATGGTAAATTAGTAAAAATAAGTTACCAGCACACAGAGGAGGTGGTAGTTGTGAGATACTTCTACCAATTGAATAATGAGTAATTACAGGATATCTGAGCAAGACGTGGCGACCTCACAGCATCTTCTCCAATAATTTCATATTACAGATGTGGGAACACAGAAAGCAGTAACCTTACTCAAGGCTGCACAGCTAGATGGTGACAAGTAGGATGAGAAGCCTGGCCTGTTGACCTTTGAGGCAAGGGCCTGATAGGCTGTTCATACTGAATCTGCTGTTTCTTTTAATATGGGGGATTGTAGTCAGGTAGTGGAATTTGTTTACTTTGCCTGTGAACAAAGGCCTACCCCCCTGGACAGCCGGGAGGTTAGGATAGATGAGGCTCCAGATGGGCCAGAGGTGGACATTGACAGATGTGGACATAGTGGCCAGGCTGTTCGTGCATATGGGATTTCACCTACTGGATCTGAGCTTCACTCTTTTAGCCCTTGGCTCTGCCCTCCTGGGAGATCTTCCAATGGGAGGTGTGGTGGTTTGAATGAGAGTGTCCCCCCATAGGCTTTAAGTATTCAGACATTTTGTCTCCAGTTGGTGGCACTGTTCTTAGAGGTCTTAGAAGGTGTGGCCGTGCTGGAGGAAGTACATCATTGGGGGCAGGCTTAGTGAGTTCAACAAGCCTTGCGGTCTCCAGTCTCTCTCTCTGCTTCCTGTGCTCATTGCGAGATGTGACCCTCGGCTTGCTGCTCCAGCCCCGGCCACCATGCTTCCCACCGCAATGGACTCTGATTCCCTGGAATCGTCAGTTGTAAGCCCAAATAAACTCTTCCTTTTATAATTTCCCTTGGTCATGGTGGTTTATCACAGCAACAGAAAAGTGACTAATACAGGAGGGTGCTGCTCCATGCATTGGCTGACCTGGTGCCTTGGAGACTGTGGCACTAGTGGCCATCTTCACTTTTGCATTTGAAGGAAAAAGCTCCGGCCCACCATTCAGATCAACATATAGAACAGCGATGGTGACCTGCAGGTCACTGTGGCAGTGTCATCTGATTAGAGGAGCTCTGAAATCTGTCTCCCTTAAGTGCCCAAGAAAGGAGTCTATTGTAGCTGGCTGAGAAAGAGACAATAAGCAGCAAACCAGCTTGACCAGCTATTGTTAGCACCTGAAAACAATACAGCACTTATATGATATGCTTTGCAGAGAAATGAGAAATATTCCTACAGAGCATTCCTTTCATATCTAGGACGTGACTTTATCCAGTAACATTCTTCAACTCAGCTGCAGATTCGAGAGTCTGGCTTTGGTTCCTTATATGTATCCCTTTTAACCCAGAATCATAGATGAGATTTGCTCAATAAAAGTATCTAAAAGGCAAATTTCTTGAGACACCATAAAATTATGTGGACTGAAGCAGTGATTGGATTGATTAACGAAGATTTAAGGTTGGGCAATAATGAGATACAGGCAGGCTTGAACAATGAAATGCTCTAATTGATTTTACGCATGTGGAATGATACACGCACACCCTGGAGCATGCTCTAATGAATCTGCATGCTGTGAGCACACAGATTTCACAGTGGGTCAATTATACCACCAAGATGATTTGTGCCTTATACTCTGTAATTTGGAAGCCAGTTTACTACTATGGCATAAAGGCTTGGGACACAGGCTTAAAGGTGGCTTAGACCTTGTAGTCTGTGGTCAGTTCATTTTCGCTTTAGGGTAAATAAACAGAGCAGCACGTGTGCATAACAGCCATGCTTTAGGTTTGTTTCAGCGACCGGAGCCTCTGGACTCTATGACCATTGACTGGTCATATTCCAGGACCCTGCTTTCAATTAAGTTTAAGAGGATTTGACTAGAAGTTTGAACTAATGCTAATTGGTTTTCAAAACATTGGGTAACAATAAGCGTTCTGGTGTTGCCTGTGGAGAGAAGCACCGAGTTCCTAGCTGGTAGAGGAGGCAACATGTCCCTTACCTTGCTGGGCAGGGATCCAGATTGCAAGACTTCAGAAGCGGTGGGGGCCTTCGGCTGCTGACACACAGGCTCTCATCAGCAAGCTCCCGGGTCTGCTTGTTCAGGCAGCTCACCACAGCCTCCTGGATACCTGTGCACAAAACACACTGTCAGGCCAGAGTGCAGAATGGATGTTGGGGCTGATGAAGTGTAGACAGGCAGCTGGTGGGAGGTCTCTATGATTGGTAGGACTCTTGCCTCACATGAGAAGTTGTGCTTAGAGCACACTGCTGCTAATCTTATTAAGCATTATTTGATCTAGGACTGGGATTGCAGCTCTGTGGTAGAGTACTTGCTTAGCATGAATAAGGCCCTGGGTTTGAACTCAGCCACCACCAAAAACTTAAAAAAAGTCTCCTTCTACCTGAAAGAAAGTACTGAGAAGCCCGTGGGTTCTTTGAACATGCCTCTCAAAGAAAGAAACTTCCTCAAAACTCAAGCTGCTGAAATCCTTTAAAAATGTGACCAGGCAGTATGGCCACTGACGGTAAAATGTGATGATTTCCTAGAAGGAGCATAGTAGTGGGTAATCAACAATCAGTCAATCAAACAACAACAGCAAAAATCCAGGGCCCCAAGACCTTCACGTGTTCCTTGTTAATGAATGGGAGATGTCTGGGTTTGCAAGTGAGATCTGAGACCACAGTTTACTATTCAGAATTCTGTCAGTAGCTGTGTTCTTGTGGCCTTGCAGGACTCTCACCCTGACTGGCTTCCTTTTAATTCTGGTTAGTTTTTTCAGTGGCTTAGAGCAACTTTGGAAGTTGGAGAGAAATATAGATTTATAATAACCACAGTTGTAGAAAACAGCGTCCCCAGTGGGCACCCTACGTGGTGCCCATCTGACATTTTGAATGGTGACTGACAAACGGTTACTTAGTACGTATCTGAAGAGGGTCCACCTGGTGCCCTGTGGAGACTGTCATGGAGCCTGGAAACACTTAAATGGGTCAGTGCTGAGCAGACACTTTATTCTGTTGCCTTAGTCTTAATGGCCTTAGCTAACATGTAAACAGTGCCCATTATCACCCAGGTACTGTAACAGCTGCTACCATCTGCGATTTCCTACTGGGATAGCTCAGTATTCTGAAGATCAGGATGACAAGTCAGGCATCAGTTTATTATTATGGTTTCAATCTGTGATATCCCTGAAAATTCATGAATTGGAGGTTTGCTTGCCAGCTGAAGGGCTTTTGTAAAGTGATTAGATTCTGAGGCTGCTACCAATGCCATTGAAATCCTTTTTAAATGCCACCAAGCCCTACAGGTACAGATGCTGAAATGTGATCATTGTATACTTGGCATACAATTCTATGAGGGAAACACTATTTTAATCCCCATTTTACAGAAATGGAAACTGAAACTTAGAAGGTTGAAAAAGACTTGCCCAAGGTCATATAGTTGCTGAATGGTGAAGTCAAGTGTAGCTGAGGGCTTAGAACTTACCGAAAGCATTAACATTTAAAAATATTAAGAGACTGTTATATCTGCTCTCCTGGAGATCTTCAGAAATAACAAAGACATTTGTCTGCAGTGATTTGAGCAGAGTTCCGTTTTAGGGAAGAGGCAAGGCAAGACATTCTCACTAATTTGCTTTTAGCCATTCATGTATATAAAGATATCTACATCTAAAGATATCTATCTATTCTTAGAAATTTGTAGCTATAGTTGATATGTGAGTGAGTTTGCATGTAGTTATTTATGAATGGATTCTCTTATTTTTATTTTTATTTATTTTTTTTTATTAATTTTATTTATTTCTGTATGTGTATGAATGTAGTGTCTGCATGCAAGTTTGTGCACCCGTGTCGTGCAATGCCGCGGAGGTCAGAAGAGGGTGTCGGATTCCCCTGGAACTGGAGTTCTCCTGGAACTGGAGTTTCAGACGGTTCTCGGCCGCCATGTGGGTGCTGGGGATCAAACCCGGGTCCTCTGTAAGAGCGGTCGGCGCTCTTAACAGCTAGGCCATCTCTCCAGCCCCCTTATTTTTATTTTTGGAGTAGCTTTGCCAGATGGTACCCAACAGAATATAAGTACCCACTGCTTGATAGCCACCCTCCTAACTACCCTTGGTTTCTCCAAGATGTTCTTAACCCTTAACCCTCTCAATAAGAGAATGATTCCTAAATTGACCTAGGTCACCAAGCGAGGGCATCACTTAAAAAGTGACATTGTAAAACCAGAATCCATACTGATTTCCATCTTTCTGGGATGCCATTTTTGTCTAATAGATCATAGTATTTGCTATGTGGCCATCATGGTAACTTTACCATTTTATTTTTTCTCCAAGTTTTTATAGCTTTCAAATTTAATTTGTCATGACCAGTCCAGGGTGGGACACTTAAGATTTACAGATATTCAAATCCTTCTATCATATTCTGTAATGATGACTGTAGGATGATCTCTGGATCTGGAAATTTGTGGTATGATGACATAGCAAAACACTTCACAAGAAACTGTTGCTACCATCTGTGATTTTCCCACTGGGATAGTTCAGTATTCTTAAGATCAGGATGACAAGTCAGGCATCAGCTTATTATTATGGTTTCAATCTGTGATATCCCTGAAGGTTTGTAAATTGGAGGTTTGCTTGCCAGCTGAAGGGCTTTTGTAAAGTGATTAGATTCTGAGGCTGCTACCAATGCCATTGAAATGCTTTTTAAATGCCACCAAGCCCTACAGCTACTGATGCTGAAATGTGATAATTTAATGCAGAAGGAGCACGGTGGGATAGGGTGACCAAAACCAAATGAACAAAAAACACGAAACAAATTATCACTGACCTGGGTGGGTGTATGTGGTGGCTCATGCCTGTAATCCCAGCACTCAGGAGGGGGAGGCAGGAAGCTGTTGCAAGTCTATGGACAAACTATGCTATATAGTAGGTTTGCCGCCAACCTGGGCTACACATTGAGTTCCAGGCCAGCTTGGCCAGTAATGAGACCTTGTTTTTAAAAAAAGCAAAAAATACAAGCAAGAACAAAAATTTTGGGCCCTTGGTGGATTCAGAGTGTGATGGTGTTATTGCAAGTCAGGTTTATGTCAGGAAGCAGGTCACAAGGAGTGTGACCTAGAAAGATCACCTTATTCCTGATAGCTCAATCAAATAATCAAATTTCTTTCTTTCTCTCTCCCTATCAGTTCTACCTCCCTCCCTTCTACCTTCCCCCCTCTCGGGCTACTATAAGAGTAAGCAACTTTGCTCTGCCACAGGTCCTGCTGCACAGGTCCGCCTCTGCTGAGCCGCTTTGCCTGGTATGGGTGTAACAGTGAAGGAAGCCACCATGAACTGAACCTCTCCAACTAGGAGCCAAAACAAATCTTTTCTCCTTTAAACATGCCGCTCTCTGGTATGTCACAGTGATGAAAACACCCACTACCACACTTACAGTTCCATGTAGAATCTAGAGCTGTGGTAATGTTAGAAATTGTTTTCTAAGTCACATTCACACAAAAATAAAATATCTAGGAATAAATCTAACCAAACAGTTGAAAGACTTCCACAATTAAATCTTTATGCTACTGAAGAAAGAAACTGCTAAAGACATTAGAAGATAGAAAGCCCCACACGCCAGTGCTCATGCACAGGCAGACTTAATGTTGCGAGTTGGCTGTGCTACCTAAAGTGATTTAGAATCAATGCATCCATATCAAAATTCTAATGACGGTCTTGACAGAAGTAGCAAAACAATCCTAAAATTCTATGGAAGCACTAAATGCTTAAATAACTAGAACAGAAAGAACAAACTGAAGCCATCATAATACCCAGTCTCAGATTATATATGAATGAAACCAACATCACAGGCCTGTTTGGAATACAATAGAGGACCCAGAAATAATTTTTGACAAGGGCATCAAAAGTATACATTGACGTCTCTTTAGCACACAGTATTGGGAAAACTAGATTTCCACCTAAAGAAGAATGAAACAAGAGACATACATATCTCTCATCCTGCACAGAAATTGAACCTTTATGAGTAAAACATTTTGTTTATTTATTTATTTATTTATTTATTTATTTATTTATTTATTTTTAGTCTTTTTGAGACAGGGTCTCCCTGTAGCCCCAGCTGGCCTGGAACTCACTCTGTAGACCAGGCTGGCCTTGGACTCACAAAGATCCACCTGCCTCTGCCTCCCAACTGCTAGGATTAAAGGCATGTGCCACCACGCCCGGCTCAAGTAAAACGTTTTAAGGCATAGACAAGAATTTGTTCAACAGCATTCTAATAGCACAGGAAATAATCCCAAGAATTTACAAATGGGATCACATGAAATTATGAAGCTTCTGTACATCAAAGGAAATAATCACCAAAGTGAACAAATAGCTTACTGAATGAGAAAAAAATAAAAACAAATAACCATATACCCAGCAGGATATTAATATTAGGTGATGTAAAGATTTCCAAAAGCTAAACACCAAAAAATAAAATCACTGAATCATTAAATGGGCTAAATCATTAGAACTGAATAGACAGTACTCAACAGAAGAAATATATGGCTCGAGATGTGGCTCAGTGCATAAACGCACTTGAACTCTGATGACCTGTGTTCAGATCCTTGGAACACATGTGAAAAATCAGACACTAAAGCATGAATCTATAATCTTAGTGCTTCTATGATGAAATGGGGGACAGGAGCGTTGGCTGGAAGCCTAAAGGAGAGCTAGTCTGGAGTATACAGCGAAGTGGGAGAAACAAGAGAGACCCTGCCTCAAAACAAGGTGGAGAATGAGAACCAGCTCCTGCAAGTTATCATGTGATCTCCACATGCATGCCATCATGTGCATGCGCGCACACCCACACACATACCACGCTAAAAATAAAAGAAGAAATACAAATAGCCAACAATTATTCGAAAAGTTCTAAACATTTTTAGCCATCAGGGAAATACAAATTAGAACTGCTTTAAGAGTCTATCTTACATCAATCAGAATGGCTATCATTAAGAAACAGAATGGGAAAAACTGTTGAGGAGGATGCAGAAAGCAGGGAACATTCATTCAATACTGCTGGGAACGTAAACCGGTACAACCAGTATGGAAATACATGTGGAGGTTCCTCAAAAACTGAAAATAGAACTGCCATGTAATTCAGCTCTACCACTATTGGGTGTATACTCAGAGCGTTGTCAGTCCACAAACGATAGATACCTAAATATCTATGTTTATAGCTGCCTTATACATAATATCCAGGGACTGGAGCCAGGTAGATATCTATCAACAGAAAAATGGCTAAGGAAAATGGGAGGCACATACACAATGGGGTTTTACACAGTCATAAAGAAAAATGAAATAATTACATTTTCTGGGAAATGGATAAAACTGAAAATCATTATGTTAAATGAAACAAGTCAATGTCAGAAAAACAAAGACTGTATATTTTTCTCATATGTGGAAACTAAATTAAAAATTATACATATTTATGTATACCTATATATGTAGGTTTGGTAGTTACAAAGCTAGAAAAACAATCACGAGAGGGGAGGAATAGACCTTTTTTTAAGATTTTTATTTATTTGTTTGTGTATGAATGTACTGTCTGCATGCAGGTTTGTGCACCTGTGTCATGCAATGCTGTGGAGGTCAGAAGAGGGTGTCGGATTCCCCTGGAACTGGAGTTAAAGATGGTTCTCAGCCGCCATGTGGGTGCTGGGGATTTAACCTGGTTCTTCTGCAAGAGCAGTCGGTTCTCTTAATCACTAGGCCATCTCTCCAGCCCGAGGAATAGATCTTAAGGGAGGTGAGAAGTAGAATAATGGGCTGCATGTAATAACAAAGTAGAAAGGGGATCAACTGAGGAAAGAAAGGGAAGCAGCTGGGAGGTGGGAGGCAGCTGAGTGCAAGGGGCACAGAGGGACTGAGAGCGAAGTAGAGTGATGTGCATGAAGAGACCATGGGGAAAGCCAATGCTCTGTGTGGTAAGCAACTCAATAAAGAAACCAAACACATAAAAATCAAATACATAAGACAGTTTCTCTTAACTTGTCTATTTGGTAGCATTTAGGAAATTCTAAATGCTGTTCCAAAATGATATATTTGGCTTTACCCAGCTGTGGAAAACCTTAGGACGCTGGTTTGATCTATAGGAGCTCTGAGGTAGGAAGGGATCAGGGAGCTTGTCACTTGTCTTCATTGAAAGTGCTTGCTTCAGGTGTGTGGGGAGGGCTGTAACAGATTCTAGTTGATGAACTCTTTGTTTAAGGAATTTAAGTCCTTTCAAGACTGCAAGGACCTGGGGGGGGGGTGAGGGCAAAGTTTCTGTAGGATATCAGTGATCTCCCCTGTCATAGTTCTAAAACCAAAATGTACATTTCTGTAGAGCATTAATCATAGCATAGCTCCAAAGCACCTGTGGGGTGGTCAAATGCTGAGATTAAGAAGCATTCCAGAGTTACTGAATTATAATCTAAGGTATTATAAAATATCATGCTAGGCTCTGTAACACTGTATTAAGTCTCTGTTATCATGGGGTTAGTGCCGAAGCATTCTTAGGTGGGATAACCCAAGTCAAAAGTTTTGACATGCTTAAACAGTATGTGGGGCCAAGCCTGTGGTAGCACGGTCACTTTTCCCTGGATGAACACATCAGTGCCTAAAGTGCAGGGCAGTGGAAACTTAGCAGGCAACTAAGACTGAGGGAGGGGGAGGGGGAGGGGGATGCCTGGAGCCAAGGAGCAGGGAGGGAGGCACCATGGAATGGGGGGTGGGAAGACAGAGTCACCCTGCTGCCTGAGGAGGACAGGGTGTGACAGCTTCCCAAGTTCATGCTTTTTGGAGAAGGATTAACAGTGTCCTGATTATTTATATATAGATTTTCTATTTTATTTATTATTTTTATTCTTATATGTATGAGGGTATTACCTGCATGTATGTTGTATTACAAGCATGCCTGTGTCATGCAATGCCCATGGAGTTCAGAAGAGGGTATCAGATGCCCTGGAACTGGAGTTACAGGCAGTTGTTAGCCAACACGTAGGTGCTGGGAATCGATCTCGGGTCCTCCGCAAAGGCAGCCAGTGCTGTTGACCACTGAGCCATCTCTCTAGCTGCATGATTTTATATGTGTGTATTTAAAATTTTTTGTGTGTGCATGTGTTGTTTGTATGCACATTTATGATGCATGGATACTTCTGTGTGCAAGTGTACATGCAGAGGCCAGATAAGGCCATGGCGGGCCCTGTTCCATAACTCTCTGCTTTATTCCTTTGAGACAGGGTCTCTCCCTAAACCTGCAAAGTAGTGACCAGCAAACCTGAGTCTTCCTGTTTCAGTGACCCACAGCACCGGGATTCCAGACATGTGGACACCTGGTCACACCCAACCTTTCCTGTGGGTGGTGGATCTGGACTCGGGTTCTCGTGCTTGCTGTCTTACTCACTGGGCCTCCATTCTGGTCCCCTGAAATCAACATTTCACACAAACAGAAAACCTGTGTTTAAGCATAGTATGTTCTGATTCTGCGTTTTCCTCTTCTGACAAAAGACTAGGAAGGAAAAGTAGCAGTAGGTACAAGACTTCCCCCTGAAGTTTGTTGAAGTCAGTTTCATGTAGACTCTAACATGGGTTTGGGATCTAGTAAGTCAACATGGTGATGCTGCTTAGATTCAGAAGTGCTGCCCTAGCTGTCAATCCGACCCACATCCGGGAGTGTACGATATAACAGGAAGTGGAGAGTGGGGCACCGCACACAGATCTGAGGACTTTTATCCTCCAGAAAGGATGATTTTCTGTGTTTATGTCTCCCAGAATAGTCTAATTGTTATGTGATATTTGATGACAGCTCAGTGAAACTCACCCACCAACTACAGACTGAATTACTAATGAGTTCCTTCTGGTTGCTACCTCTCTGCTAGGTGAAAGGTTACTTTAATGTCTATCCAATTTCACCTCTTGAGATTACAGAAACAAAACTAGCCTGACTGGCTCTATAACCCCAACTTGATTTAAAGTTTTTGTGGATTAACAAACTGCATATTTTTGGTTGGTTTCAGTAATAATTATTTAAAAAATATATAATTTTATGGGTTATATTTTGGTGAAAGATCAAAACTGTTAATGCAATCAAATATTACTGTCAAACAATGACTTGAAAATATTTGTATCCCATATATTGGAGTGACTTGTCAATGTATATGGGCATAACATGGGAATCATATGGGCATAACATGGGCATCATATGGGCATAACATGGGCATCATATGTGCATAACATGAGCATCATATGGGCATAACATGGGCATCATATGGGCATAACATGAGCATCATATGGGCATAACATGGGCATCATACAGACCATTTAACACAAGCATATTTTCACCACTTTGGACTTTTCGACTCTAACACTTTTGGTGTAAACATATTACCTCTGCACAGTTGGACATAACTGTAGGCATGTGTGCTCAGTCGTTGACAATTAAAGACATAAGAATGCTTAGTAACTTTGTCCTCCCTTGGTACAAATGTGGTGCCAATCTATGTTATACAAAACACTCAGTTCCTTTAGGTAGAGATCAATTGTATATCAAATATCCAAACTATTTCTAAATCAGTGTCTTCTGAAACTACTTAAAATTAATACATTACACATATATTATAGAAATTCAATTTTAAACTCCTGGTTGGTCAGTAGAATGGTTAGATTCTTAAAGATAAAGGTGTCTGGTTATTTATGTAACCCATTCATTATTGCATCTGGAGTTTCTACCTGCTCATGAAAGTCCAGGCTTGGGTTGTAACTGAGAACCATAACTGAGCAATCACAGTGTATTCCAGAGCACATTTGTTTTTGAGTATAAATAATGTTCAAGTCAAGTGATCATGGAAATCAGAGCTAAAAACACAACCATGGAATTCCGAGTCATTTATTATATTAAAAAGAAGCAATTGGGGGTCAGGTGTGGTGGTACATGCTTTAAATCCCAGCACTTGGAAGAGAGGCAGGTGGATGGTTATCTATGAGTTGAAGGCCAGCCTGGTCTGGTCTATATAGCAAGTTCCAGGGCAGCCAGGGCTACACAGTGAGACCTTCTCTCAAAAACAAAACACAAATGAAATAAGCAAGTGTAGCCACCAGCTATACATAGCCTTTCCCCTGACCTCTTGGCTCCTATAGGAGCTCTGAGATCAGCAAAGTTAATTTAACACTTCTCCCTCATTAGGCAAGAAAGAAAGGGTGGCCTCAAAGAGTGAAACACAGAGAGTGAATGCAGCCACATTAGCTAGCTGAGTTCCAGGAAGCTGTCTCCTAGAGCCATTTGGAAGAATTTACATCTTAAAATCCCAGGGCTTTCCATTAAAACACTTCACAATTCCAGGGCTTGAAATGGGAAGATAAGCAAACAAACAAGAACCTCTAGGTCAGAGCCAACGCATGTTTAAAAAGAGCTGCTAGAGAGAAGGGCATTCTTCCTGTGCTGCTTCTAGTCGTCCCCCTTTCAACTCTATGTGAATGGACAGTGTGGGCATATTTATTCTTACATTCTCAATCATAACAAAAGATGTTTTTAAAAGAGTTTCCCAAATGTCATGGTTTGGAAAACAGTTTTGGGAAAACTATTTCAGTACTTAAAAAAAAATTGTTGGTTAAATAAAAAACTTTGCTGGGCCTGTGGAAACTCAACATTCCCTAAGGGGCTCCAGCGACCCTGAGAGGGCTCTGGTGTGGAGTCACCCTGCATCTCCTCACCTGTCAGAATCTCTCTTTGGATTAGATATGGGCAGGGATTACAGCATCAATCTAATGCATTTTCCATAGTGTCAAGGAAGATAATTTTGGAGAATCAGTTCATTTTCTTACCATAATCTTTCTCATAACACCCTAAATAAGGAATCCCTGATGGGGGCTGGAGAGGACTCACTGTGTGAAGTGCTTGCTGTGTAAACAGGAAAACCAGAGTTCTGATCCCCAGCACTCACTAAAATGGTCAGCGTGGGGGCATGTTCCTTTGTCCCCAATGCTGGGGGCCAGAGACAGTGGACCCCAGAGTCTTTCTGGCTAGGTAGTCTAGTAGAAGCAGCAAGCTCCAAGTTCCTGGAGAGACCCTGTCTCAAAAAATAAGGTGGAGAAGTAACTGAGGAAGATAACTGACATTAGCCTCTGTTTTTCATATGTGCCTGCATGGGTGGGCCTCCCATCCATCCATCCATCCATCCATCCATCCATCCATCCATCTATCCATGCATCCATCCATCCATCCATCCATCCATCCATCCATCCCTGCCCTTCAGTGTGTGCTTACAAGAATGACTAAAGTTATTAAAAGCTTGGATAATCTTTCTACAACATGCACATCAAATAATGCAGTACTCCATAAATACATGTACTTAACAATTATCAGTTAAAGACATTAATTTAAAAGTCAAAGAAGTTATTTTTAGATCACCATGGAATATATCCAAGAGAATTAGGTAAATATTTTGATATTAAATAATATACATAATGAGAAAGCTTCAGGAATTCTGTACTTAGAAAAGATGTGGTATTATGGAAAGACTGAAAGAGTGTGTTCAGAAAATAGAAGCCTTGGCCCCAGTCAAACAAGTCTATTTCTTTGCCTCCCCTTTTTCCTTTTGTAAAATGGAGCGGGATCTGAATTTGATCCTGATGTTCTTTCTAGGGCCTGCTAGGCCCCGTGCTCGCTGTTACACACACCCTTCCTTCCTTTCAGAAAGTCAGCAATTTGGGGGGCCTCTGCCACACTCTGGAGAACAGCGGAAGGTGTTGCTCACGGGCTCTTCTTTCATCCCACAGAGGGAAGGCATAGACAAACTAGACTGAATGTTGAGAACCGAACATCAGATCGAAGATCAGCAGTGCTGGCTGTGCACAGCTGACTGTGAGAGGCACTCGGGCCAAAGGAATCCACAAGGATTCCACGCAGCATGCTTCACTGTTTAGAAGGGCTAGCTCTCCTGCTAAGGTCACATGACACAGTTTGCATGCAGTGACAGAAGAGGATAGGAAGAGGTGGCGTCTGATGTAGGGTCCCCTCCTTACCTCCTCCACATGACTCGGAGCACTTGGTGAAGCCCTCATATTCCCAGTCATACAGCTCGTCCAGGTCCTGTAGGCCACCCAAGAGTCCGTCTGTGTCCTCGGGGTTAAACTCTGGAATTTCTCCGTTGCAGGGTCCTGAGTAACAAGCACGCTGGGATGCTGGTTTCGGCCCTTCACACTCATCAACTGGCAGGTCAGCCACGGACTGAGAGAAAGACAGGAGCACCTGGCATCTGACTGTTCGCACCTGGGTCCCCACACCACAGGTGACAGTGCAGGCGGACCAAGCCTCGGGAATGAACCTGCAGTTCACAAGCAAACAAGAGGATAAGATGAGAAGCCCCGGGCGGGAGCCCCTGGGGGCTGCGAGGGGCTTCATTGCACCTGCCTCTACTGCCCAGAGGCGTCCCAGGATGTGCTGGGGCTCCTCCACCCTGTCCTGGGGTGGCAGCCTCACTTTAGTTCATGAGCTCATTGGCCACTGATTCTGGATCGCTGGCTTCGAGAGTGTCATGTGAACTCCCAGCTGTAAGACATTCCAGACACAGACCACCTGCTTGCTCCGTGCTCGGCACCCACAGTGGCGGCTCTTCAGCGAAGGGCATGGGGGTTCTTCTCGGTGCTCTAAATCCCAGCACTTGTGCCTCTTGCAGGATGCTGGCTATTCTTACAGCAGACTAATGCTGATACTAAATCTATAACAAAATAAACCCTTCGAGATATTTAGGGAAGATTTTTTCTTTCAGTTTGGATCTCATATTCTGCAACTTTCTTTGCTTTTATGTTCAATGTGCTTCCCAGGATTTATTTTTATGGATAAAGAGAGCCTTTTTTTTTGTAAGTTTCCAAGAATGGTTCAGTCTTATTCCTCACACATTCTTTGAATTAGTCTGAACTCCAAGTCTTTTTATATCACATAGAAAGCCAAACTAGAAATTTAAATCCACAGGCATGTCACAGCAAACAAGAGGTTCTACAGCCATGCAAGTTTGTTCTCCACCTCCTGGAAGCTACAGCGACAAGAACTTGCTTTTCCTCTTGGCTTGCTCTCAAATGGATGAAAATATCCAAATCCCCCCAAAGATTTTCTTCCTCATTAATCAAACATGACCATAAAGCAATGACCTTGAGAGGTCCCAGGGGGAAAAGCCTAGGGGCAACCATTAATATTTTTTTTAAAGTTGTGTAATAATTTGGAGAAAGAACTTTGGACTAATTAAAACATTTTTGTCCTCGTGATTCTGTTGCTTTCTCACAGGCAGATATGCGGAAGGGGCAGGAAGCCCTGGCTTCTTAACCTTGATTTTGCCAGAAAATAAATCTCAGCAAATGCAAATGGTAAATATCTAGTTAAGGGAAACTGACATTCTAACAGCAAACCAACTCAACTTTCAGACTATGGAGATGTTTTCTGAACTGAGCCAGGGCTTCATAAGGGGCTGAGATGGGCAGACCAGGAGAGCCAGCCTTGCCCAGAGCACACACTTGATTCTGAGGCATGGCAGGAGACCCTTCCGAAAGTGCCCAACTCCAGGGACCTCTGAAGAGCCATCTACTAGAAGAGTGCAAATGTCACCAGGCAGACCAGGAGATGGGGCTGGAATGGTCACGCAGGATTATCTCCACAAAAATTTCACCCCACTCTCATATCCCCCTCTATTTTTGCTTCTTGGAGCACATAGAAACTTAGGGGGAAATAGTACCCTAAAAAGATTTAAAAGTCCTCCTTAAAGAATGTCACCTGCGGGGGCTGGAGAGATGGCCTAGCGGTTAAGAGCGCCGACCGCTCTTGCAGAGGACCCGGGTTCGATCCCCAGCACCCACATGGCGGCCGAGAGCCGTCTGAAACTCCAGTTCCAGGGGAATCCGAGACCCTCTTCTGACCTCCGCGGCATTGCACGACACGGGTGCACAAACCTGCATGCAGACAGTACATTGATACACATACCGAAATAAAAAAAAAAAAAAAAAGAATGTCACCTGCATGAGCTCTTTTGAAATATAAGCCCCAAATTTACCATCAAAATCAATTTAATTCTTTCATTGCACACATCACATACTTTCCTGGCTCCTGAAATAAGAATTATAACAAATATATAGCACCGATTTTACAGCACAGGTGTAGGGATAAAGGGAAGTGCATATTAAGCCATTTTGTATATAAGAGAGAAGGGAAAGCAATGATTACCCTGCTAACTTTGAGGATAGAAAATTGATTTATTTAAAAATGTAGCACCTGATTTGTTTCTAGAGTGAGAAAGATGACAAGATCTCAAAATGCACCCTATTGGTTTTTGCTGTGCAGTAAGGATTATTGTTGTGCTACTTATAATAACCTTTTTCAGTGACAATTACAGTGCGACAGGGTCAGCAAGCTTCCTCTGTAAACGACCAGAAGCAGAACTATTCTGGATTTTGCAGTTAGATCGCCTCTGTTGCAGCCGCTCATCTCCACCACTGTTAGGTGACATGAGTGGGGCTGTGTTCCCACAAAACTGCAGCTGCAGAAGTGCAGCAGGGGTAGGGTGGAGGTGGGGTACCGATGGGAGGGTCTGGATATAACGGTGGGGTGGAGGTGGGTACTGATGGGAGGGTCTGGATATAACGGTGGGGTGGAGGTGGGTACTGATGGAAGGGTCTGGATATAACGGTGGGGGTGGAGGTGGGTTACCGATGGTAGGGTCTGGATATAACTCTGGGCTCAAGTGTTTCCATCCCCTCTATAGAACAGAAAATTTGGTAGAGAGTCAAACACACTGAGATTCATTGATAATTGCCAAACTTATTTTAGGCATCCATCTATTTCCAAATGTATATATCCCTATAGAATGACAGGTAGCCAGCTTGATTTGTTTGTGTTTTAGTTTCAAAAGGGAGTCTTAGAATGCTCATGATACACACACTGTACTGTCAGCTCTCTTTGCATTTAGTCTCTTTCCTGAATTAGAATAATATTCCCATAGCATATGGAGTAGAGAAGACAGGAGACAAAGAAGTCCATGAACTTGTAGCAATGGTCGAAATGTTTATTTTATTTATTTATTTATTTATTTTTAAATTTTATTTATTTTTTATGTGTATGAATGTACTGTCTGCATGAGATTTGTGCACCCGTGTCGTGCAATGCCGCGGAGGTCAGAAGAGGGTGTCGGATTCTCTGGAACTGGAGTTAAAGATGGCTCTCAGCGGCCATGTGGGTGCTGGGGACCGAACCCGGGTCCTCTGCAAGAGCAGTCGGCGCTCTTGATCGCTAGGCTATCTCTCCAGCCCCGAAATGTCTATTTTAAAAGTATATCTTGAGGCTGGAGACATGGCTCAGCGGTTAAGAGTGCCGACTGCTCTTGCAGAAGACCCGGGTTCAATTCCCAGCACCCACATGGCAGCTAAGAACCGTTTCTAACTCCAGTTCCAGGGGAATCTGACACCCTCTTCTGACCTCTGCGGCATTGTGCGACACGGGTGCACCAACCTACATGCAGACAGTACACTCATACACATAAAAATAATAAAATAGAAATATCCTTTAAAAATGTTTAAAAAAGTATATCTTAATGGAAAATATATGTAAATACACACACATATATGTGTGAAGGTGTTTGATTATCTGGATGCTTAGAGTTAATAGAAAAACAAACAGAAACTGCTCCCCTCAAAGCCAACAAACATCTGCTTTATGTTTCCCAAATGAGAGTCTTATCAAATGCAAAACAGCCTCCCTGGCAGATCTCCCAACCCACTATCCTTGGGTCTTTGTCAGGTTCACACCGATTAAAAACAATTTGATTTTTAAGTGGTGCGGTCTCTTGGCAGTCACCTTAATTTCTCCGTTGCATACACTGTATGATATAACACATTCTCTGTTGTTGAAGGCAGGATATTATATTTCAAAAGAAAAATATCTGATGGCTAAATAACGGTTTCTTTTTGTGAAGCTTTTCTCCACATCCCTAAGTCTCCTAGCTACTATCTTGAGTTTTCTGGCCACAAGTGGGGGGGGGGGCAAGGTCGCAGAGGGGGCAGCAAGTTAGGAGGCTTAAGGGCAACATTTTCAAGTTTCATCTTGAATATCCCTTGCTGAGCTAGAATCTTTAAAGTGGGTCACTGTATTAATCATTGGATGTACTTACTGAAGGCTCGCTTGAGCACTGTAACAGTTCTTATTATGAGTAGCAGTTCTGCTAGATGAAGGAAGAAGAATGGCTGGGCAAGGGAATTCTTTAAAGGGTGGGTTTAAACTTCAGAAGTGATGATATAATTGGCACATTATGTGTTCCCATTTTCTAAATATTACACACACCCACACCCACACCCACACACCTGGTAAACATACACACTAGGCTTTTGTCTGGCCTTATGTTGCAAGCCTAATTCTTCATTTCATTAACAAAAAGTTCCTGCTTTAATCAAAGTTATTATCATCATCTCTTTTATGACATAGAAAGCAGTGATCATCAAGTCACTTTCCCTAGATGGTTTAGTTTATTACAATTATGAAGGTCGGGGCATGCCTTGAAATAGTAAAAGCAGCCATTTTATTAATAAAAGACTAAACAGAAATAATGTACTTTTGATTAATTAGTCTCATATCTCGACAGATATCAGCCACTGTGAGGCTGGAGTTTTCTGAACATATCACCTATAACTGACATTGTTAACCTTTTTTTCATTACTTTGCTCTCTCTCTCTCTTTCCTGTGCACATGTCTGTTTTAAAATCATATGGATTATTCCATGCAAGTATAGCTCTAGAGGTGTGCTATACTTTTAAAGATTTATTTATTTTTATTTTATGTGTACGAATGTTTTGCCTACATGTACCTATGTGTACCACATGCATGCTGTGCCTGCAGAGGCCAGAAGAGGGCACTGGTTCCCTTCAAACTGGAGTTACAGATGGTTGTGAGCCACTGTGTGGGTGCTGGAAACTGAAGTGAGGTTCTCCATTCTCTGAGCAGACCTCTCTCCAGCCTAGCAGGTGTACTGTCTACCTGCTATCATTAGCATTGTACTATAGTTTTTTAAAAAAATATTTTATGTATTAATTTTATTTTATGTGTATGAGTATATTGTCTGCATGTGTGTAAGTGCACCCATGTCATGTAATGCCTGCAGAGGTCAGAAGAGAGCATAGGATCCCCTGGAACTGAAGTTATGGACAGTTGTTAGCTGCCATGTGGATGCTAGGATTCACACCTGGGTCCTTTGCAAAAACAGCCAGTGCTCTACTGCTGAGCCATTTCTCCAGCCCTTATGCTATGCTCTAGTTTCAAAATGAATAGAAAGTTGCAGAGAATCACATTACACACATTTAATTTTGGTAGTTTTCAGTCTTACCACATTTTGGTCTCTTTGGTTGTGAGCCTGATCCTTTATTTTTTTTATTTTTTTAAGTTTTTTATTTTATTTTTGTATGTGTATGAATGTATTGTCTGCATGTAGGTTTGTGCACCCGTGTCGTGCAATGCCACGGAGGTCAGAAGGTCGGTTTCCCCTGGAACTGGAGTTAAAGATGGTTCACAGCTACCATGTGGGTGCTGGGGATC
Organism: Rhizomys pruinosus; assembly: GCA_009823505.1. NCBI lineage: Eukaryota > Metazoa > Chordata > Mammalia > Rodentia > Spalacidae > Rhizomys > Rhizomys pruinosus. The sequence goes on along the minus strand of VZQC01013319.1, from coordinate 1,007,415 downwards.
GAACCCGGATCCTCTGCAAGAGCAGTCAGTGTTCTTAACCACTAGGCCATCTCTCCAGCCCAAGCCTGATCCTTTAACAGCTGTGTGAGCTCTCAACCTCCTGCACCAGCTCCCCAACCCCTTACCATATTTCCATAGGAGTTGTGGCTTCTTCTCTATCGCTTTCTTATTTGCATATGTTTATGTATGAAAATGGTGGCATGACAGTACAGTGAAAAGAGAGTTGAGAGCTTAGGGAAAAATATGAAAATCTTTAATATAGACCAAAAAGACAAATGAATATCTTGTTAGGATATACTTCCTTTCATTGACTGAGTTATTGTACCACTGTATCAGTTGTGGAAAACTGATAATGCAAATGATTTGCCTTTAAGATGCAGATTATCTAGCAGAGTGCAATCCATTGCTGTGTAGACAGACTTTGCATCTACAAATTCATTTCAACGTTTGTATTTATCTAAATATGTATAGTACTTCTAAATCTCCTTTGACATGGTGGTAATATGTTAGTGGCACCCTCATTGACTAGGCTCCCTCATTAATGAACTAAAGTAGTCCTGTTTGAGGTCTTACTTTCCATGGTTTCAGTTAGGCATGGTCAACTATGGCCCTAAAATATTAAGTGGAAGTTCCAAAAACAATTCACAGTTTTAAATAGCTTTTAATAGAGTATACTGTTATAATTGCTTTATTTTATTATTAATAATTATTGTTAATTTCACTCTGCATATTTTATAAATTAACCTTTATTTGAGAAGTGTGTGAATAGGAAAAATATAGTATCTATTTGTTGTTTTAGGTCTATATTGGGGGTCTTGGGGTACATTCCTGTGGATAAGGGGGACTATTGTCAATGTAAATTTTGACAAATGTTTAGAGTTATGAAATTTGTTTTAAAAAATTTATTGACTATTAATAGTAGCAATAGAGGGATCCAGAAAGTAGTATGTTGGAAAACAAAAGCAATTCTATCCTGGATTAGTGATGAAAGTCTTTTCAGAAGTATGTCACTTCGTGGATGAAAGTTACAGATTCTATTGCTAACAGTATTATTCTGTGTAGCCTCATCTTACTTTTATCCCATGATTTCTTTTTCTTATTCTTTTTGAGTTTGAAAAGTGGTTCTTTTGATACTGGGTAATCCTTGAAATAGAGATAGAGTAAAATCTCTCGGATAGAGTAAAATCTCTCGGACAATGTACAGATACTTAAACCTAAGCAGGGCATCTGAACATCTGAAGATTTTAATGCATGAGAAAAAAAGACTGATAAAGGTAAGACAAGAAACTTGAAAAAGGGAGGGGAAGACTTCCTTCTGCTTTTGACCTCATCAATTTCCCACCTCTACATGAGCTCAGAAGACTTATATAGAAAACTCCCTAATTACTTAATGTATCTCCAAAAAATTAAGACTTAAAATATCTTTGCCAAATAAGGAAATAAAAACCCTTTGTGTGCTGCCAAAGGAAGACAACCCTTCAATTAAGTCAGCTTAGGAATCTTCAAATGACTCAAAAAATCTGTAATTTTAAGGGAACTTTAAAATGATTACTGAAGGATACTTTTGACATCTTTGTAAAAATCAGGTGGCTCTAGGTGTGTGTTTCTTGGAAAGAAGAATGGTAGTGGAAGATGAGGGAGAATGAGGTAAGGTAGTAGGGGTTGAGAAAACCCAAAATATATTATATACATGTGTAAAGCCATCAAAGAATAAAAAGTAAATAAGTTTACATTTAAAAAGTCCTAAAAAGAATTTTTGGGGGACAATAGCAACCCCAAACACCAATCATTCCAAACAATCAAGGACTTCATTTAATGTGGAAGATATTTAATTAATGATACTTGATTTGCATGTGGAATTAGGAAACTATTTCTCAAGAACTGTTAGTTTGCAATTCTCTAGAGCTGCAAATAATTCATAATAGTTATGCAACTCATATTGAGGCTGCCATGAAAAATGTTTCAAAGGTGCTCAGGACACCCGTCCACAAAGTCCCTGACAGTACCACTCTTTTTCAGGTTCCTCGGATCCTTAAGCATCATTTCTGTACTGTGAGCATCTTGAACTCTGCAGCAAAACCAAGAAAAGAATGATCCTAGAACTTTGACAAATGACAATTTTGGTAGATCCACCAATGCAACTATTTGAAGAAGAAGAAAAAAATCAGTCTAATGCTGTCTAATGGTGCTAACCCATAATACTTTGAAGAAAGGACCTGTTCTAGTTTCCCTTAAATCACTATGACAAAACACTCTGACAAATTCCAACTTTGGGAGGAAAGGGTTTATTTCGTTCACATCTCCCAGGTCATAGTTCATCACTGAGGGAGCCCAACATAGGACCTCAGGGCAGGAACCTGGAGGCAGGAGCTGAAGCACAAGCCATGGAGGAATGCTGCTTTCTGGCTTGCTCCTCTGGCCAATGCCTAGCCTGCTTTCTTATACTGTACACAATAACCTGCCCGGGGTGGCACCACCCACAGTGGGCTGGGCCCTCCCACATTGCTCAACAATTAAGACACTACTCCACAGATGTGGTCACAGGCCAGTCCAATGGAGCCAATTCTCCAGTTGAGGCTCCCTCAACCCAAGTGTGTCAAGTTGATACTAAAGCTATCCAGCACAGGACCCAGTTCCCAAACACACAGGACAGCTTTGGAGAGCTGTATTTACAGATACCATTCATTTTGGGATCTTTGAGAGGCAGCTGGCCTTGGTTAGAATCCATCAATGACTTGGTGCAAAAAAATGCTTAGTGCTTCAAGGAAAAAAAATTGCATTAAAGAGCCTGTTTCCCTTTCAAAGAGACTTTTATATCAAAGGAAATCTCAGGAAGGTGTTTAAGACGGTTCTCAGCCTCCATGTGGGTGCTGGGGATCAAACCCAGGTCCTCTGCAAGTGGGTGCTCTTAACCGATAGGCCATTTCTCCAGCCTCACAGCTTCCTTTTTTAAAGTATTTTCTCCAATTAAACAACACAAAACTTAGTTTTCTTCTCTGGTCACCACCGTCAGTTGTCTGTGCTAGGGCTGCTGGGCCTCAGAGCTCAAATGTGCATTGTCTTCCAACGTGTTGGTAATCATTCCTAGTTTCAAGTACCATTCATGGGAAATTTCTAAGTATTTAATCTTGGAACATTTTTCTTTGCAAAGGACAAATATTAATTAAACTAATCTTATAAAAAATGTAGGGTAGTGAGATGGCTCAGCAGGTGAAAGTTCTCACTACAAAGCCTGATGACTTAAGTGTGATCCCTGGAACCTGCATGGTGGAAGGAGAGAGCTGACTACTGCAAGTTGTTCTCTAACAGCCTGCCATAGCGCACGCAAGCCTACCCCCCGCCCCCCATGTTGATACTAAATAAATCAATGTAAACAAGACACTACTTAAAGTACTTTACAAATTAAGAGTTGTTAAATTCTAACAGATTTAATTTAACTCAGTATATAGGTGAGGAAGCTGAGGCACAACTCACACGGGTAGTAAGATTTCATGCTTTCTACTATAGATCTATATATTGCTAGTTTTCCTTTTCTTGATATTTTTATTTCTATGCTCCAAAAGCATTCCAACATAATATCCCCCAGAGAATTCTCTCTCTCTCTCTCTCTCTCTCTCTCTCTCTCTCTCTCTCTCTGTCTTTCTCTCTTCCTCCTTCTCTCCCTTACTCCTTTCTCCTTCTAGTGTGTGTGTGGTGCAGCATGTGTGTGACTAGGTGGGCATGCCTGCTGGTGCACATGCATACAAAGGACACACTGTGTGTGTGACTAGGTGGGCATGCCTGCTGGTGCACGTGCATACATGGGACATACTGTGTGTGTGACTAGGTGGACATACCTGCTGGTGCACATGCATACATGGGACATACTGTGTGTGTGACTAGGTGGGCATGCCTGCTGGTGCACATGCATACAGGGGACATACTGTGTGCGTGACTAGGTGGGCATGCCTGCTGGTGCATGTGCATACAGGGGACATACTGTGTGCGTGACTAGGTGGGCATGCCTGCTGGTGCATGTGCATACATGGGACATACTGTGTGTGTGACTAGGTGGGCATGCCTGCTGGTGCACGTGCATACATGGGACATACTGTGTGTGACTAGGTGGGCATGCCTGCTGGTGCATGTGCATACATGGGGCATACTGTGTGCGTGACTAGGTGGGCATGCCTGCTGGTGCATGTGCATACATGGGACATACTGTGTCTTCTATTGCTTTTCAGCTTACTGCCTTGAGACAGGGTCTTCACTGAACTGGAAATTCACCATTCTGGTATAGTTGCCCAGCAAGCTCTTGGGGTCCTCCTGCCTCTGCCCTCAGTGATGGGTTACAGGAACATGCAGCCATCACTCCTGGATTTTCTTGTGGGTTCTAAGGATTCAAAATCAGAGGCTCATGCTAAAAAAGCAAGTACTCTTACCCAGTGACCCATTCCTCTAGCCCCTCAAAATTGCATTTTGATTTTCCCTCTCAGCAATTTATTTTTTTCTACCCCTGGCCACTGATTTAAAAATATTCAAGTTAAATATTAAATTAAATATCTAAATATTTAATTCTTGACTTCAATTTCCTTCACTGCTCAATTGAATGTGACTGGCATAGTCTATCAGTTATACCTTGAAAATACGTTTTAATATCATTAACTTTTGTCTGTACCCCATTATCACCAATCATTGGTATAATGCTGATAAAACTAGGTAACATTTATGCTTTTCCTTGTAGTATGTATTTTACATCCATAACTCGCCATGCCGTTGGGAGATGGCTGTGTTGGGTATATTGTGAAATGGGGAAACGAGATTACTAGTGTATTTTCAATGAGATGCTGGCACTGCCCAGCACTCTTGTAGGAATGGTCTAATTCTATGAGAGTCTTTGACTTGGATTGCCTTTGGCTAGCCTATTTTGCAACTCCAGAGACAGAAGTTTCCTTTGTAGGGGGCTGGTGATGACACAGATGTTTCTTGTCCATAATAATGGAAATCTTTTCCTGTTCATGTAAATGCAAATGATTTTGTCTATTGGAAAATACGAACCTTTGTAAATCCAATCCTCTATTTGAACTAATTTTAACATCTTAAGTATCATCTTGAATAATTCATTAGGTAAAAAAATTCTTTTGGTACATTCGCTTTGTTTTCATATGTCATTCATGATACATTTAAAGTTATATCTTCATACTCTTATCTTTTTCTTGAGTTTTAGGTGACAGAATTGTGGCACACAGATCACTAGAGCCCCAAGGCTGAGTAAATGACGGGGTGAGGATTCAAACCCTGGCTGGCTGATCTTTGGTCCAGCCCAGCCACTCCCTGACTCCCTGTGGGCTAGCCTTGAAAACCATGACCATGCTGACTCTCTTCCCGGACAACCACAGTAGACACTGCTGTCTTCTCGTTCTGCTACATTCACCAGTCACAATGGAAAGCACGGGCCTCAAAAACAAAAGTCTCTCCTCGATGCCACCCGGGCACCCTTATCTCCCCATCTCCCCTTCATTACTATTCTTCAGCCTCACGTGTCTGATCGAACTTCAATACATGTGTATAGTTCTTTTCCGACTCAAGTTTTCAGCATATGTGGGTCACTCTCTAGATGACCTTCTTCCTGTCTTGGTTTACAATAATTCCCAGTTATCCTCACTCAGCTTGAAGATTCCTTCCTAGATCACCAGACACATTAGGTTTCTTGTTAGGCTCTCTAAGAGTAAACTTCCTCCCTCCCTCCCTCCCTTCTTTCCTTCCTTCCTTATTTCTCCTATCCTTCCTTCCCTCCTGCCCTCCCTCCCTCCCTCCCCCCTATTCCTTCCTTTTTTTTTTTTTTTTTTTTTTTGGTGTGTCTCCCCAGTCCCAGCCAGCCTGGAAGTCACTACATGGACCAGACTGGCCTCGATCTCACAAAAATCTGCTTGCCTCGACCTCCCTAGAGCTGGGATTAGAGGTTTGCACCACCATGCTCTATGTCCTTTTTTACTTTTTGTCTGCATGTGAATATGCATGCATGTTTGTGTGCATGCATGTGGAGGCCAGAGGTCAACCTCAAGGACCATTCCTTAGGTCCCATTGACTTTGCCTTATTTTTATTTTTATTTTTTTTAGAGAAAGGATCCCTTAAGGCCCAGAACTCACTAGTTAGACTAGATGGTCTGGCCAGTGAGCCCCAGTGAACCCTTGGGATCCTCTCGTATCTGCTTAGCCAGTTTGGGGATTATAATCATCCACTGCCGTGCCTCACTTTTTAATGTAAGTTCTGGGGAACAAATTCATCCTTTCATGGCAAGCACTTTCCCATAGTACTAAGCTGCCACTGTCTCCACCTGCCTTCTGTTGTTCTGTTTTGTTTTCTTGAGCTAGGGTCTTATACTTAGCTTGCCAAGTGCTGGGATTATGGTGTGATATCTACCATGAACAGCCTAGGTTTTATTTTTTAATAGCAGTACCCATCTTTTATAACTACTGTGTGAGTCTATACAATAACCATCTCTCTCACTAGATCAGAGCTCTCTGATGGTAGTGTGCTTGTTAAATATTTTTCTCAAATAAAAGATAAAATTTAATTAATAATTGTTGTTATCAGTCTTAAAATTCACATTTTCTCTCATGTGCAGAATGTGGATTTAGCTTTATGTATAAAATTATATATGCATTATGTCTACAGGTTGTGAAAGTAGAGAGCAGACTTTGAGAGGGGAGGAAGAGGAGGACGGGGAAAGAAAAGCGTGTAATGCAATATATGTGACGTGAAAAGAGTAGGAGGGGCTTATGATGGGGAAAGACAGGGGAGGAGGAAATAAGAAAATATGATATGTGTGTGTAAAAATGTAGCGGGGATTAGTTGCCAATAGTTTCTCAGTTAAGGTTAGGGCTTTTTTTTTTTTTTTCAATCTATTCCCTCACTTCTGTGCTGGGTTTCGGCTGGTTTGAGTCTGCTTGGGTCTTGGGCATGCTGTCACCAATTCTTATGAGCAAGTTCCCAGCTACCTGGAAACTGTGTCCTTGTGGTCGTCCACCACCCTGGTTCTTACAGTCCTTCAGTCCCCTCTTCCACAATGGTCCTTAATTCCTGGGTAGCAGAGGTTTGATACAGGCGTCCCATGCAGGGACAAGCACTCTTTGGTCTCTTATTCTCCACACTTTGGCCAGGTGTGGCTTTCTGGGTTAATCACCATCTGTAAAATGGAAGCTTTGCTGGTGAGAGTCGAGAGATGCATTCATACTCTTTTTGCTATCTGTTTTGCTATGTTCCCTGAGCCTTAGGTGTAAAGACTGCATTGCAGATGAGTCATTTAGGGATGGGCATATCACAAACACTTATCCTCTGTGTTTCCAACAACCTCAGCTAAGAACAATGGGCAAGGCACGACTACTGGGAAACGGAGAGTTGGTCTTCTTCAAGAGAGTGATGCTAGATAGGCTGGCCAGGGTCTGGTGGATGGACTCACACTGAGGGACATATGGGGACACAAACTTGGCTTGATAGGCCTTACCACATATAACAGAATGCATGGAATCTGGTGGGGGAGCTATGAGGGGTACAGACAGGGAAGGGGGTGTCTAAATACAATTAAGATGGATAAGATTTGAAAAAATTCAATAACAATAAAGCTAATTTTAAAAATTAAAAAAAAAGAAAAGTGGAAACATTTTTGTTTTAGTAAGCTAATTAAAAAAAATTAAGGAAAACAAAAGAGTTGCTGCCCTGAGTAAGTTGCTGTTAGACACCCTTTTGAGCCCAACAGCTGAACTCAAGCCAGACAGAGACAATGACCTAAAAGGCTCTAAGAACTTAAGTTCTACGTCTCTGTTGTAGACACTGGCATGAAGAAAACCCTCTTCCCATTGTAAGAGTTTCCCATGGTCTTCCAAAGTTACTGTGTCCAAGTTTAGCTGTGGGGCAGTTCTTTCTGTTTTCCATGGTGCACTCAGGCAGTGTGTGTTGGTACAGTTCACACGCTCAGGCAGTGTGTGCTGGGTTCAGTTCATCTGGATGGCTTCTTGGTTAGTCATGTAGTTTGGGGCAAGTTTGAATTTGGTGCCAATTACACTTCAAAACTATCTCTCTCAAAAATGCTGCATTTTGAGACAGATGTGAACACCTCAATAATTCATACATGATTCTCTGGTCAACTGGCTGTGCTGCCAGTTACCCAACAGAGAGGACTCTGGAACATTGTGAGATTATTCTGAAGTTACAGGGACTCATGGAGAGCTTTTACCTTTTTTCAAAAAATTTAACTTTTAAAACTAAGGCTTTGGGAGGGGAAGTGTCACAATACAAAAATAGCAAATCGCTCATGAAAACAATCTATTTTCCTTTTATTTATATTTTAGCTAGTTTACAAAAAACAATGGGTTTTCATTGTTACATTAACTGTGCTTTTCTGGCTTGGGGTGAACAGAGAGGGATTTAAAACCTTGCTTCTCCTGGAGAATCCTCTCACTATTTAAAAAGTCATGTCCCACAGGGTGTAAAGATTCTGCTATGGCCGATAGCCCTATCAGTGCATCTGTAGTTCCAGCTTAAAACCACAATGACAATTTAAATCCATACCACTTGCCTTGACTTTGATAAAATTCAAAAGTACCATAAATTCAGAAACTTTTCATGAACAATTTCTTCTTCATATGGAATGAAATTACTTTATCTTGCATTTCTGTAAATGTTTCTTTCCTATAATCCAACAAACTTGGCAAAGCTTTCTAATGAAAAGTTCAGCTCATTAAAAATGACCTTAATGGACTTAATATATATTGGTGGTGACAAGGTCCATACTTTATTTTGGCACACTAGGATCCTGTGAATTTGTCTTTGTCACTCTCTGGGGCTCTGCTGAGCAGCAGCTCAGATTTAGTTTTCTGAAAGTAGCTGCACAACGAGCAACAGTGGGGATGCAGGAGGGGCTGATGACTCTAGAACTGCCTGGACTGTTAGGACGTTTTTTTCCTCTGACCGCATAAAAATGGCTGTCTGTGCTTTCAACTTTATTATTGATTTTGCTATCTCTGTGCCTGCTGGGAGCAATCTGTGGGGATTATGTGTATTATCCCAGAGTTGGAAGAGTTTGTCTTTCCCTCAGCAGTTTCTGAAATCTCCTTACTTATTTTTTATAATTTTCTATAATTTTCATTTTGATGAAAACAAAGGTTAACTATCCTTTGTCCCTTAGAATAAACTCCAGGAAAAATTTAAAGTAGGGCACTTACAAATGAGTCTTCAAAGGATCTCAGATGTCCAGAAGAGGACAGGTAGCAAAATGATGCTATCCAGGAAGCACTAGACGAGTTTCACTTTAAATACCGTTTCTCATTTAAAAAGCCCTTAGAACAAAATGTATGAGATAGATATAATATCTAATTCCATTTTTTTACAGTTCATAAAACTTTTATTTTTTTCTTCTACAAAACATACAGGTAAGTTTAAAGTTTTAGTTTTAGATATTAAAAGGGTGACACTTCTGAATGAAAAAGGAAAAAAAAATATTTCTAATAAAATGTAGTCTGGGAAATGGAAAAAATGTGAAATATATATATATTTTAATTTTATTTATTTTTGTATGTGTATGAGAGTACTGTCTGCATGTAGGTCTGTTCACCCGTGTCATGCAATGCTGCGGAGGTCAGAAGAGGGTCTCAGATTCCCCTGGAACTGGAGTTCTCCTGGAATTGGAGTTACAGACGGTTCTTAGCCACCATCTGGGTGCTGGTGATCAAACCCGGGTCCTCTGCAAGAGCAGTTGGTGCTCTTAACTGCTAGGCTATCTCTCCAGCCCCGAAATATATTTATTAAATGAATGATTATTATTGTATTTTAACTCTCTTGAAGATTCTCTAAGAAGATGAATGATATAAGGAAAAGGTTTAGTAATAACAATTTAATATATATGCACCACTTCCTATATATAGGTACTTCATATATATTAATCCTCTTAATAACACAATGCCATAGAGACTATAATGCTCATTTTACAAATTATGAAACTAAGTTTTATGTGGTTTAGCCCAGGGTTGTCTGTTGTTAATGGAGACCCAAGATTTGCACACAGTGGTTTGTATTGGGTCCACACTGAACCACATGTACAGTGACTCTGTGTGGAGAGATGGTTAAATGGCTACCAATCTTTGATCCCATCTGAGGTCTACCCATGTTAGGACATAGAAATACATAGCCTCATTTTTTTTTTATTTTTTTATTTTTGAGACAGGGTCTCCCTGGAGTCTCAGCTGGCCTGGAACTCACTTTGTAGATCAGGCTGGCCTTGAACTCACAGAGATCCGCCTGCCTCTGCCTCAGGAGTGCTGGGATTAAAGGTCTGAGCCACCACGCCTGGCTAGCCTTATTTCTTACCAACTCCTTATAAACATCTTACCAACTCACAGCTGGCAGTATTTGAGGGGAAAAAAGTGAGCTTAGGAAACCACAGACTCTTCAGCTTCATGTCCACATATAGTAGGTCTCACTGAGGAGCAATCAGTGATATAGAATATATGATCATGTACTGTGGAGGGTCCAGGAACCCTTTCTCAAGTAGTAGCTTTGGTGTCAATGCCAGATTAAAATAAACCCTACCATAAGGTTTCAAACAGTTGTTCACATCAACTTGCCCTTCTAACCCTGGCAGTGTATCTATTACTATTTTCTATTTATTTCTTATATTTGTGCATCGACATATTTTTGCTTCACTATTCTTTTTGTTTGTTTTTGTTGTTGTTTTTTGACAGGGTCTAGGAAGTCCCAGCCTGCTAGGAAGTCATAATGTGGACCAGGGTAGCCTTGATCTCACAGATACATCTGCCTCAGCCTCCCCAAGGCTGGGATTAAGGGTGCCACCACATCCACTTTTCTCTTAACTGTTCTGATATTTTAGCTAAGAGGTAGATATAGCTCCAACATAGGCAGTAGAGAACTTGAGGACCCAATAAGGCTCTTAGACTTCCTCCAATATCTATCATGATGTGTATTCCAAAATAGCAAATAACACTTCTTAAATTATCTAGTTTGTCTGTTTTATCTGTGGATACATGGCCAATGTTCAAATCTGAGTCATAATCTTACTGCTTCTGTGATAAGAACACCCTAAGGTTTCTTGAAAGCAAAACACTAGGCAACTTTTGCCATACCAGCATCTCCCACAAAGTCACCATAGTGAGAGGGTGACTCATAGATCAATTTAGGTTCTGCCATTAAGATACATAAACAGTTAGGAGATGCTATGCCCCTCCAAAGTAATCTATTATAAAAGATATAATTAGCCAGAGAATTTGTATCAACACTCTGCTGTTGAAGAAAATATACAGATGAGAATAATTTAGGTAGATGAGAAAGAGGCCAGAAAGAGAGAAGCTGGACATCAGAGAAGTCAAGACTTGAGAGGCTAAGGGCTGTCTGCCCAGTGCGAGGCATTAGCTCAACTATATGCCAAGTCTTGAAACTTAGCACTTGCGAGTTTTTTCATCCCGTGTCTTATGAAAAAAACTTGATGGTGCTGAGTTCCACAAAGTACTGTTTAAATTTCTTGATCTTATATAAGATAATTCTTGATCCTTAAGAGCTATGTCTTTTTTTGCATAGTACTTGCTATTTTCCATGGCTTAAGACTCATTAGAGAACACAACTTCTATCCCCTGTGCCAATAATGTAAACAGCATCACCAACTGAATACCTACCTCACTCTTGTTTGACTATGTATTCTTCAGGGAAATATAAAAACGCACATCATACAGTTAAGATTTCTAACCATTTCAAAAACATTCACATTTCTTAACTCCCTCTTTTAAAGCTGTTGACCAGAAATCAAGGGCCTTATTGTTATAGATTAATGCATCTCTCAACTCTCAGCAGTTGGTGATTAACATAGAGAACCACACCTGGCCGACATGCAGAGACTAAGAGGCTGCAGGGTGCTTATCCTTGAATAGGACACTATATCAAACTTCTGCCTTCCAAGGACTCAGGGATCATTGTGGAGGAGGGGGCAGAAAGATTGCAAGAGCCAGAGGGGGTGGATGACCACAAGGACACCAGGTTCTCCAGACAGCTGGATGGTCAGTTGCTCATCTGAACTCATAGCAGTGGTGACAGCATGCACAAATCTCACGGACGCTCGAGCCAGACAAAATCCCATCATACTCCCCATGGAAACAGGTAAGGAACCCAATCCTGCTTGAGGAACTATTGGCAACTGATGGCTGCTGGGAGAAAGTCAGTCTCATCTAAGGGTAAGATTCTTGGCATGTTGGTCAGGTTCCAGTGAATGAACCCACACTGAAGGGCATGTGGGGACACAAACTTGACACTATAGGCCTTCATACATATGACAGAATGCATGAAATGCAGGGGGCAGGTTATGGGGGTGCAGTTAGGTTTTTAGAAGGGTTGCAGATATGAAAGGGGATATAAATATCATCAAAATATATTATATAAAATTTGCAAAAATTCAATAAAAACTTTAAAGAATTATATCTAACTGGGCGTGGTGGTGCACACTTTAATCCCAGCACTTGGGAGGCAGAGGCAGGCAGATCTCTGTGAGTTCAAGACCAGACTGGTCTACATGGTAGGTTCCAGGACAGCTGTAGCTACAGGGAGACCCTGTCTCAAAAAGACCAAAAAATAATATCTAAGCACTAAGTTAAACAACCTGCATTGTTCAACAAGTTATGGGGTATAAATAACGTAAGCATAGTCTTTAATGTACTTAAATACTGTTTTCAACAAGGTAAACAAGACACTTAATGTAGGTTCACCATGGAGACTCTCTTTGCTTCTTCTTTCTGTATCTAAATTCTTGTGGGTTCTATTCAGATGCAAGACAAGAATTTTCTTTCATTTTTTTTTTTTTTTAATTGAATCAACTCTGTGGCTTCCCTGAAGCCATCTGGCATCCAGTTATTACTGGTGCTTTCTAACTACTTGGTTTCCTTTTTCTTTCCTTCTGACTCACATCAAGGTTATTTGTGATAATACATTTAAGGCCTGACTATTACAATGAAGTCTCCAAATGGCTTCCTAACCATGTAAAGCTGTTGACTGAAAATCCACTAAGATAATACAAGAATTTTTTTTTTTTTTTGGTCTTTTTGAGACAGGGTCTCCCTTTAGTCCCAGCTGGCATGGAGCTAAAAGATTTTTAAAATGTCAGATCAAGGCACAAGGATTGCATAATCTTACCTTTAGGAGGACAGTATCATGAAGGCTGTTGATCTGGTGAATGCCAGCTATTCGATGAGGGATGGCTGGTTAATAGTAACATCACTGTATCAGCTACATACTATCTGAAATTATATACTACTGATTATTCTGAATCACGAAGGAAGAAGCACAAGCAACTGAACTATATCTGGGAAGGATCGACCTTCCCAAGAGCACAGTTAGTCCTCACAGTCTCTATTTGGGAGGTCTTGATTTAGATATCCCCAAAGTCTGGAAAGAGAAATGCAGAGTGCCTAGAGCATCTTGTTGTAAGCCTGTCTCTTTAGAAAGTTATCCTCTAAGATGTCAGGGGACTGAGAGTGGCTTAAAGGAGCCAAACAAATGGAAGTTTCCTTCCTACTCCATATCAGATCAGGCTTTTTTAAAAATTTTATTTATTTCTGTATGTGTATGAATGTATTGTCTGCATGCAAGTTTGTGCACCCATGACGTGCAATGCCACGGAGGTCAGAAGAGGGTGTCGGATTCCCCTGGAACTGGAGTTCTCCTGGAATTGGAATTTCAGACAGTTCTCGGCCGCCATGTGGGTGCTGGGGATCGAACCCGGATCCTCTGCAAGAGCAGTCAGTGCTCTTAACTGCTAGGCCATCTCTCCAGCCCCCAGATCAGGCTTTTTAAGAAATGGTGAATGGTCTCCAATCCAACAACCTTTCTTTAAATGTCTTAGAGATCAACATTGTATCATTTTTTTCCCTTAAGAAATCAAGCTGTCAAACAGATCTTCATATATTCTTGCCTCCAAGTGGCAGAGATGGCAGTTCGTACAGGTCAGCTAAGACTGAAGGTAAGGTATACAAACAAGAGGTGGGAAATCTATTAATAATTTGTTTCTATTCAATAATTTGTTTCTGATTAAAAAATACAGTCGTACAACCACATTGTACTTTTGATCTACTACCAAATAAAAGTAACCTTCTGGAATTTAAAAGCTATTCTTATATTTCAGAGGAAACAACCAGATGGATTCCATTTGGCCTTTAAGTGATGTATGCTAACCCTAACAAGACTCTCAGCTAGAGTCAAAACAATACACTTCAATGGAAACAGGAAATCTCCATTAGCATTTACCATATCCCTTTCTAGTATTAAAAGCACTCAGCCTCAGAAAGATTTATCTCCTCAGAAAATTTAAATATTTTATTGGAGTTCTAAGATTTTTTTGTACAATATAATTTGATGGCATTTAGATCCCCTCCCCCTACCTGTACCTCCTCTTACTGCCCCCAGCTCAATTTAATGTTCTCTCTGTGATATATATATATATATATATATATTCCAAGTGATTTGTGTCATCCCCCCCCCCCAAATTTCATTCATTGTGGGTCCATCCACTGGAGTCTGGTTAACCTACCCAGAGTGCCATCCTTGTAAAACACTGTTTCTCCTCCCAGCAGCCATCAGCTGACAAAAGTTCCTTAGGTTTGGCTGAGAGCTCTTACTTCCCTATTACTATGCTGGGATTTTGACTGGCTTGAGTTTGCATATCTCCCCAGAATCTTAACTGCAGAAGTTTATCCTTAACCATGGTTCGAATCTGCTAATTCTGTCATAAGGGATTCCTTCATTTTTAATTAAAAATTTTTGACAAGTTTCATATATTTATATAATGAATTATAGTCCCCATTTATTTCCTTTTCTCATTTTCCCTTTCCTCGCCTGCTGAAATCCTTCTTCCTAACACCCCCCCTCCTACCTTCATGTCTTCTTTCTGTGTGTGTGTGTGTTCCACTGAATTTAACTAGAACTTTTTTTTAAAGTATCACAATGTTTATTGGTAGATACAAGTGTATAAAATCAGGGCATGAACATGATTTGATAGATTAAGTAGACTTAATTTCAATACTATAATAAGGGAACAATTCAAATTCTCACCATTTGTTTCACACCCACAAAAACCACTTCAAGGGCATTAACGATCTCTCAAATCTGATCACTTTTGTGCAAGTAAACCATGTTTCTTTTTAAAAAGGTTTGTGTACTTGCTCAGGTTCAAGGATATTGAAATCTAGCACATAATGCCCATTACTAGAGGTAGAAGTACAGGCAATATACTGTTATGGCAACAATCATCAATTATAGGTAAGGATTTTCTGTAACAACCAAGTGGATAATCTAATATTGCAACAACTCAAATATTACTGAGCAAAGTGCATTTCTACAGTATTTAGTGTTGCTATTCAGTTTTCTAACTTTATTTATTTATTTTTTAATTTATTATTTATTTTCGTATGTGTATGAATGTACTGTCTGCATGTAGGTTTGTGCACCCGTGTCATGCAATGCCACAGAGGTCAGAAGAGGGCATTGTATTCCCCTGGAACTGGAGTCAAAGATGGTTTTCAGCCACCATGTGGGTGCTGGGGATCAAACCCAAGTCTTCTGCAAGAGCAGTCCGTGCTCTTAACTGCTAGGCCATCTCTCCAGCCCCAGTTTTCTAACTTTAAACAGCCTATGATAACTGGCAGCAAAGAGGGTCCTTGCAATAGACTCCCTCTGCTTGAGAACTTATGATGTAATTATTGCATGCTGCTAATATACTATCTAAACATTAAAGATACTCCTAAAATATTTGATGCTAGACTATGATTAAGACATTACACTACAAAAAAACCTTATGCAGAAGGAAACCCTTACTGACATGTTTCTGCTTTAAATATTGTGCCCCCAAATGAAATCCAGTAAGCACATGTCCTGTCTTGATCTCCCTGCATTGACCTCCATGATACTGCTGAGGTAATCCAACAATGGCAGCCCATATTCTGAGGAAGTTGAATTCCCATTAGCTACTTAGTTCACAAGCTAGGTATATCAGTCCACATTGGAAGGCTAAAAAGTAAAAAAGCTGTATCTTACGTCTTTGAGAAGTGCCAAAAGCAGTGGCATCCACAGAGCATATGCGTCTGCCTGTAAGAATTGAAGACAGGCCAAACAACGGTGCTCTTTTTTTTTTCTTTCTTTCTTTTTGTCTTTTTACTAAGATCTCAAGTTTTGTGTCTGCATTACAATTTCTCTGGCTTATTGATTATTTATTTTTGGTTGTATTTTCCTTCTGGATGCTTAAGGCCATACAGATAGCCCAGATTAACCAAGGTTTTGTTTTGTTGAGGTCAGTTGATTAACTAGAACTTTTTGCTTGAACATTGGTGTGATGCTATTTTTTTTTTTTTTTTTTTTGGTCTTTTCAAGACAGGGTCTCCCTGTAACCCCAGCTGTCCTGGAACTCACTCTGTAGACCAGGCTGGCTTTGAACTCTCAAAGATCCACCTGCCTCATGCTATTAACTTGAATAAGAACAACTTATCAATGGCTATACTGAAGAAAATGGCAGGACTGTCAAATGTCTAAAGGCCCTCAAGAAGTTTTATGACCTCATAGGCCTTCCCCCACCCAAGTTGAAATGTCAGCAGGGCCAATCTTATGCAGATAACAGCTGTAGTGAGTTCATGTGTGTAATGGTTATCGCATGTCTAGAAAACATTTTTTTTTTCCTAGACATCTTCCCATCCTCTGGCTCTAAAAATCTTTCTCCCCCATTTTTAGCAATGCTTCCTGCAAGGGGTGCTAGAGCTGCTCCATTTAGAGCAAGGATTTCTTTTGTTTCCTCAGCTGACGACCTTTGAAACAAATTTATTCTACAGTTTTTACTTATAAGATTGTGATGGGCTTTATTCCTGAAAGCCATGGTTAAATTTGTTTGAGGTTTTGATTATATTCTCATTGTCTTGCTCAATGGGAGAGATAAAAATTCCGTGCTTTGGGGGCTGGAGAGATGGCTCAGTGGTTAAGAGCACCAACTGCTCTTGCAGAGAGGTTCAATTCCCAGCACCCATGTGGCAGCTAAGAACCGTCTTTAACTCCAGTTCCAGGGGAATCTGATGCCCTCTTCTGACCTCTGTGGCATTGCATGACACAGGTGCACCAACCTACCTGCAGACAGTACACTCATACATATAAAAATAAATAAATAAATAAATAAATAAATAAATAAATAAAAAATTCCATGCTTAAAGATTCTTGCTGTTGTTAGGAAAACCTGATAACCTAACAAAAATCTGTCTGGGTTAAGGCAAACCAGCATAGATGGGTGGACTCCCACAAGAGGGTTTTAATCAAATTTCTATATACAAAGATGATATGTTCACCACAGCATGCCTACCTTTGTAACACATACATCAGATGACTTGTAAATGGATTGTTGCTGAAAGACAAAACAGTATCTCAAAACGTCTGTGTTTTGATTTTCAAGGTGCTAGAAGTGTCTGTTGGGAAAGTGCTCTACCACTGAGCTACAAATTCCAGCCCACAGACGAGGTTTAATATGATGAATGTATATCACATAAGCTATCCAGTGTGTATACTCATTTCAGTGGTTCTGGGAGATATATCTGAATTCGTACATTCTGTACCCGCTTAGTTTAGTGGAATCACAATGTAGTACAGTCTTGTATTCTAAAAAGCTTTACTTATCTCTTGGGAATTTGGTTTTTCATCTTTTATTATAATTTCCTTATAAACATAGCTTAGAAAGTCACCTTCCATCGTGTATCTCATCAGTGTCAAGCAATTCTTTCATACATTTGGGGTTGCTAAGAGTATCTAGCTTTCATATAGAACATCTCTATATGCTAAAGAATGAAATAGAATGATTTTCCTGTATTTATTTAATCGGACAGGTTGTTGATGATGTTTTCACTTTCCATATGGGAAAATGAGTGGTACTTGCTGCTTTTCTGTAGAACTCACCAATGTTTGCTGGAGCGAGTATAAGAGATAACAGTTCTGGGCCACTGCTCCCAGTTCTGTGCAGCAGCTTCGAGGTGATGGCCACAGCTTCTACCCATTATCATTTAATCTAACCAATGTGAGTGTTTTTGGTGGGGGAAGAATGGCTTGCTGACAGTGTATCATTTTTTTATTATGCTTTGGAGAGTAATTATGGTTGTTACATATATTTGGAAACTGATCCATGTGGTTTTCAAAAAAGGAATTAAGACCATGCAAAATCATGTTTTTAACATTCAAAGTTAATTTAAAAATGTGACACTGAGGATCTTTCTGAAGGTTCAACACATTAAACATGTAGAATATATCAAAACAAGGAAAACACATACCTTTTATTACACTATTCTACAGCTGTCATTTATTTCATTTTGGTATTCATGTGATTGCTGTTCTGAGCATAATTGTGTACATTTCCTTCAAGTTCAACTTGGATTAATTCTGCCAAGATGACAATTCCACTACACTATGAATGAAATTTAGTGGTCTAATATATGGCTATAGTTTCCATGGTGAAAACTACGCTTAGCTACCTTAGCGGTTTTGTTAATATTAAAATTAAGCATAAAGTGTCCTAATTGGACTATTAGCAGAAGATACACATTACAAAATACGGGTTATCATGGTCTGTGAAATGCTTCTCTGCAAACACTAAATTCTACTTTCAGCTTTGATTGTAATGATTTCTACTAATTGGAAAGAAGTATAATTATAGATGCAATATGTTTTTATTTAGCATAAACTTTGTTCTATTCTTTAACATTAGTCAGAATGCAATATTATGTACAGGATTTTGCTTTAGGCCAGATGGCAAAATATAGTAAATGAGGAGAGCAGATTGTTAAATAATAAACATCTGATTTGAAACATATTTCACCAAAGACTACATGTGAGTAGTAGCCAGCTGCAGTGAGGGGGGGGCTTTTCTACATCTGAGGACGTTAACAGATTAAGGAGCTGAGGGTTCTCACAGCCTTCTCAGCAGTGAGGTTGTCAAATTAGGTCCTGGTCGAAGAGGGAGGAAAACAAGTCTTCACATGTTCGTTCGCCTAAAGAGTATGTTATGACCTTGCCATCGTGTTTCCCCCAAATTCTCCCAGTTATTTGTTTTTTTTTTTCTCAAAGTAAAAAAAAAATGCTGCTGTAATAACTTCATATAGAACAAATTGTGTCTTAGCTGTCCTTTTTTTTAAAGTAAAAAAACCTGTTACTTAATGTATTCACTATTTTTTTCTGGGAATAGCAAGTAGTTTAATACAGTTTATTTTCAAAATGACCATTGGCTATCACACAAATCTGTATTCTAGACATCTTGAGACTTAGGAACATAATTTCGATTTCTGAAAAAAATCACATCAGATTTATATTCAAACATTTTGAATCTGAGAAAATTCTAAATTGCATTTGAGTGTCTTCATTTATATGTGTAGTAAAATTCAAATTTTGTTTGAATTTGAAAAACACTGTGAACTCAAGGGTGGGAAGCATATTTTGTGTATCCATAACTCACATAGACCCTAGTATTTCTATTAAATAAATCTAAAACACCTTCACCTTACATAATGGCTTGACCATATGTGAAATATGTCATCAAAATGTTCTTTGTTATGTATAAAAACAGTGCAACAGCCAGGCATGGTGGCACACGCCTTTAATCCTAGCACACGCCAGCACTTGGGAGGCAGAGGCAGGCAGATCTCTTTGAGTTCAAGGCCAGCCTGGTCTACAGAATGAGCTCTAGGCCAGCTAGGACTAAAGGGAGACCCTGTTTCAAAAAAACTAAAACAAACCGGGTGTGGTGGCACACGCCTTTAATCCTAGCACTCAGGAGGCAGAGGCAGGCAGATCTTTGTGAGTTCAAGGCTAGCCTGGTCTACAGAGTGAGTTCCAGGACAGCTGGGGCTATAGGGAGACCCTGTCTTGAAAAGAACGGGTATAAAAAAGACTAAAACAAACAAACAAACAAACAATGCAACAGATATGGTGGTCAGTGTTTTTGGGTGGAATCTATACTGATCAGTGTCTCTCCGTATTTGTCTCTCTTCTGTGTTTCTTTTCTGGTCTATGGCAAATCTGTGCTTCCTGGTCCAGATTTCAAGGCTTTGATAACATGTATAGTGTCAGGAGCAAGTAGGCAAAGATCTGGTCCCCTGATACTAATCCTAGCTAGCTATTATCTAGCTATCTTATCTGTCATCTATGTATTTATCTATCATCTATCAATCATCTAGCTATCATCAATATCTATGTATCTATCATCTATTATTCATCTATCTATCTATCATCTAGCTATCTTATCAATCATATCTATCTATCTATCTATCTTTCTTTCTTTCTTTTCTTCATCTATCAAACATCCATCCATCCATCCATCCATCCAATCATCCATGTACCAGTGTACTGGGGATTCAACATCAGAGCCTCATGTATGTTGGCAAATATGTGCTCTGCCCCTGAGCTACATCTCCAGAACATCCAATCTTTATATCATTAGCTTTGGATTTCTTGCCAAGAGAAAAGAAAAGGTCAGAATTGAATTAGAGGATAAGTACTCCACTTGAGTTTTCCTGCGTCAGACAAAACTTCAAAGTACTTAGATTCAAACTGGATGAATGTGAAGAGTTCTAAATCTCATTTGGATCTAGTCTCTTTTGACCAACACTTGTCAATAGATCCAGTTCTAATTATGGAACCCAGAATGCTCCCCCTCTCCCCCAGGAGAAGACAGTTACACTGGTTTAGAACCCATGAAGACCACAGCAGTGAGACATTGCTAATACCCTTTAAAAGAATACCCCAGTGCTGTCAGAACTTACGAGGGCTCTTCTGATACTGCAGCTCCTTCCTCTAATTCCTGGGCTTGCTTGAACCATGGTAGCTTGGCCTCTACTGGAAGTTTCTCTGAGAATAAGTAAGTGCAGGCAGAAGAGAAGAGATTAGAACCGACCTAGGATTTCAGGGCAGTTTTTCTTCACTCTCCTCACCAGTTGCTAATTTTGCAGTTATCTTAGAAGTTATGTTGGTAACTGCAAGTAGTGTTAAGGCAAATTACTGTCACCCGTAATGGTGATTTTATTAAGAAAACTGTCAATAGTGTTTAAGAAGGAATAACAACACTAGTATCTGTGTACATTTCCCTTGTACATGCTGAACAGTAAAGTCTTTTTATTATGAAAACCCGTACTCTAGAAGTACAGACAATAAGCATGTAGAGAAACACAGAGTTTTCACATCTTTTAAAACAAACACAAGGTACAATGAACTGTATTGTGACATTTTCATAATTGTTTTATCTTTTGGCTAAGTGTACTCTCTGCTGCATTATCAAAACCAAACAAACTACCACTCTGAAATTTGTAAAAGAATGTTTTAAATTTCTGGCATACTCAGTATCACCCCAAGGTTCAGTGACAATGGAAATACATGCAACTTAAGGTCTATAAACCATGATTTGATTTGTTTTACCTATTCATATGCTTTGGACAAACAACTCAAAACTACTTCCTGGGGAAACATGTGGAGGAGAAAAAGAAATAGGGAAGTTCTAACTGCTCCTATAGAAGTAACCACCAAGAGTCCCATTTCTGACATATTTATTAAGGTCATTTATGGGCATATTTTCCTTTATAGTATGAGCCAGTGAAGCTATATCACCATTTTACAACATATAATTGTAAAGATGAAAGAAATATGTTCACATATGCATGCACCATAGAATTATGTGGTATTTTAATGATGCTTACAGACTTAGGCTTCAATCTTAGTGTGAAAGTCAAGATTTTATTCTTGCTAGCTAACTATGGACTCATTCCTCCCACCTCCCCAAGCTACCTGGTAAAGACAGAGCTGATAAATAATTGGCTAATTTTGGTTGTGTGTGTTATCACCACTTGTTTTCTATGTGCATCTATTTTTGTATTTAGAAACATACGAATACATGTTCAACTGCCAAAACAAAATTATTTGCTAACACTTAAACCAAACCAGCAGAATCTGCACATGAGCATTTTCTAACTCCATCATCTACTCAACAAATGACTCAGTCACTGTAACAGTGTTCAGCCTGACAACAATAGTCAGCTTATAATCCTTTATTACTGATTTGAACCTTGTACCTGTTGCTACCACATTTGATATCTGAAGACACATTGTGGAAATCTTATTTTATGCCCTGTAGCCCATTAAGGACCCAATTTGTTATTTATATCAGAGTTTATGTAATTCTCACATGATCTCTGGAGTACGATTGTTTCCTCCATTTTATGGATGAGCAAAGAGAGACATAGAGAGATCAAGAAAGAGATTATTAAAAATAATCAGGGGCTGGAGAGATGGCTCAGCAATTAAGAGAGCTTGCTGCTCTTCCAGAGAACCCAAGTATTTTCCCCCAGCACCTATGGTGGGACACTCCAAGTGCCTATTGTTCCAGTTCCAGGGGATCCAACATTCTCTTTTGGCCTCCATGGGCACCAGATGTCATAGATTCATAAAGACACACAGAAATAGAAATAAAATATATTAGAAAAGAGATTATGAAAATAACCGGATTTCTTGTGTGTCTTTTTTGTTTTCCTTTCACATCATTAAAAGTTCTTGATGGTGCTCATTTGAGTGTCAATTCTTTTTTTTTTTTATTATTTATTTTCGTATGTGTATGAATGTATTGTCTGCATGCAGGTCTGTGCACCCGTGTCGTGCAATGCCGCGGAGGTCAGAAGAGGGTCTCGGATTCCCCTGGAACTGGAGTTCTCCTGGAATTGGAGTTACAGACGGTTCTTAGCCGCCATGTGGGTGCTGGGGATCGAACCCGGGTCCTCTGCAAGAGCGTCGGTGCTCTTAACCGCTAGGCTGTCTCTCCAGCCCCTTGAGTGTCAATTCTAATGCAGAGATGCTTCATGGCTGATTTTTACAGACATGCAATGTGCTTTTGTGTTTTATAATCAGCGCACACACACACACACACACACACCCTCAGACATACACACAACACAAAAGCACATGATGGACTATTTGGGAGAAGGAGACCAGTAGATCAGGGAGGGAAGGAGGCTTTTGGTGGGGTGTATAAGGGCAAGATACAGTGATGGATATATTCAAAAATAAAACAATCATTTTGTATGAAAAGTAAAAAGAATAGTAAAATAAAAAAATCATAAAATTAAAAAAATAATCAAGTCTACTTAAGAATACTTGGGATATGTAAAGATAATCCATGGAGTTAAGTAAAGCCGGAGGTGCCGTCATGACTAGGACCTGGCAAGGGTCCCTGTGCAGTTACCTTTGGGCTTGTAGCAGGGGGTTGGTATGATGCATTCCTCTTTTATGTGGGGCTTTGTTTTCGCACTGCATCCTCCCGTATGCATGCCTCGGTGGTCGATGCAGAGGACCACACGGTACCTGAGGCCCTGGCCACATGTCACCGTGCACTAGAAAGAGATGGCAAGAGGGAGAAGAGGCTCATAGGCAAAGCCTTGGTTACTTGCTTTAACTTTCCACCTACTTTTTGGTGCATGAGTACTCCTGGTGGATTTAAACCACTTCTTACCAGTCATTACATCTTTGTTCTCTGGCTTGCAGAGGTAAAGTTGATTGAAAATTAAATCACCTTCCATTTCTTGGGATTACATTAATTCATTATCAATTAGTTGTACTGTGTGCAAAAACTCAAACAAAGCACCAACAAGTGCTCAAGTTCATTGACCTACCTTCCTTGAGTTCATTTGCTCATGCCTATCCAAATTATGAGAAGTGCTTAGCACCAGAAGGATATTAAGAAGTTTTTAAATTACCATCACAGCTAATTTATATTGCAGCACAGACATTGCCACTGGTTACACCGAAATGGGAAAAATTATAGAAGCCAGTTCAATGGGCAGATGTGGTGAGGACCTCCAGTGACCACTTGACCTGGAGTACATCCTGAAGAGATCTTATTTGTTTAGTATTTATATGGAAAAGGACATGATGGTTTAATTCCTTTTTTGCATAGTAAGTGGGAAACAATAAGTGTGTGTGTGTGTGTGTGTGTGTGTGTGTGTGTGTGTACAAGCATGTACACATGCTACTGTGGACTGAACCTAAGGTCTCACACATGGTAGGCAAGTGCTTTACCTCTGAGCTATATCAACAACACTTTTTAATTTTTATTTTGAGGCAGAGTCTCGCTGTAGTACAGGCAGGCCTAAATTTGTGATACTTTTTCCTCAATCTCTCCAGCAACTGGGATTACAGGCCCTAGTCAGCAGACCCAGCCCAGATTACCATTTTCAAGCTCAATTACTAATGTCTGTAGTATTTTGGTTTCAGTAACTCTACTAACTCTCCATTTTTAGTTATTGGGCTGTTTTCACTGAATCCATTTTATTCTCTGAGGATATCTACATAGTTAGAATTTTAATCCATGTGCACTGCTTTTGGACAAGATGAATTAAAATAAGAACTGGAATCATACTCTGATCTATTGAGCTATCTCACTGAGGTAGCTTTCATAGATTCAGGTTTATTCAGCCTTAGTTAATTCTCTGGAGGTATTTGCTTCCCAGTGGGGAAGAGAAGGAGGGCTCTGTTGAAGTAACTTGAAGAAAGACATTAAAAAACATTTGTTCATGCTGGACTGAGGTATTCACACTCTAGGAGCTAAGCTGATAGGCTTTGAGACAGCTCAGGCAGAGAAGGATGGAGCCGCACAGGGTCCCCAGGGGGGCCATGATGTCAGGAGTTAAGAGTGGACTGAGTCCCCTAAAGAATAAAGAAAGAGGGCACAGTTACCGGAGACCACTCCTGTGCCAGCCATTTAGGGCAGTCAAAAATGTTGCAGGGCTGCACGATGGGCATCTTAGGGGTGTACATGCATTTCCACTCTTCCACTGAAGTGACATGCCCCTGGATGTCCTCCTCGACACAGGAAACTGCCCGGCTCTGGATGCCCCCCCCACACGACGAGGAGCACGCGGTCCACGGGGTGGCCTCCCACCTACAGAAGCAAGGGGAGTCATCAGGGTGGACATGCACATGGCCAAGCCTCCTCAGTGAGTGACCTCCACACTACCCTAATCCTTGCACCTATTGGGATCCTCAGTCCTCAGAGACTATCGTCCAGAGAACCAAAGTTATCTACTGCCTGAAATTTCATTAAGCAAGAGAAAATGATTCCACCTTGGCAAGAGTGCTCCTAAATCATCAAACTCTGCACAAGTAGAAGAGATTATAGTTGACAGCATATTTGGGCTGTCCTACTCAATGGTACAAGTTCAGCCTGTAGCCTTCTCCCCGCAGTTTCTATATTATATATTTGTATTTATGAAAGTTTATTTACTTTTCACTAAACTCCAGTAAGGATCTATGTCAAGACTAATATTGAATATTCAATACAAAAGTTTTATATTTGGGTGGATAATTTTATTTTTAGTTTTTTACTTTATTACTTCTAGATTAAAAAAATAACCAGGGGAAGCTCATCCAAGATTGCCCTAAACAAAAGCTCTTCTCCTTCACTCTTGCATTCATCAGCTTCAGTATTCCATAGATAAAGCACAGTTTGGATGCTCAGACTGTGCCATAAACCAAGGAACAAAATAGTATTATTCTCTAGCTGGTGAGAGACTTGCGCAGACTTCTTCCAATAAGGAGCTCCCCAAGTTGTACATAGGTTTGACTTGGATTGAAAGGCTCATGGCATCTGAATTAAGAAATGCTGTTAAATAAGACAGAAAATAACAACATGGCCAAAGGCCAATAATTTGGGAGAATTTCGTCAATTTTTTTTTCAGACTTCTACACAGTTTTGTAGAACCACATCTTCGCTTAATTCTTTTCTCTTGATTTAGTCAAATGGAACTTCCGTTCACAGAAGCATTGGAACCGAATAAGCTATGCTTGTCTCTCTTATGTGCACTCTGCTAAGTGAGGATTTGCTAAGGAGGTTTAAGGTTTCTCTTAGAATTCTGAGTGTAACTGTAATGAGAAAGAACCAACATGCCACTTGAATAGCTAAATTTTAAAGTGTTGCACAGGCATCCCATGCTGACCTTAGTTATTTCAAGAGTAGGTTTCACATATGTGGTGAACTAGATTTCTCTTCTGCAAGAGACAGAATAATGTGTGATTCCCAGTTCAGAGAGGGCTTTCTACCACATTTTCTCTGTATTGTTTAAGTTTAGGCAACACTGTTATCTCTGTTGCCAACAGCCAAGGTATTCAGCCAAATCTAGTACTTTTCTATGTATTTTCCTCAGGAGACATTTAAGAAAATGTCATTATGAGGAAATGGAGGGTCAATGACCCTTAGGGGATTTAAATAAATCTATTTCAATGGAATAAAGGAATTCTGTAGTATTTTCCTTCCAAAGGATCTGACCAATCCTCATGTTTCTCAGTATAAATCTCAAGAGGATTTCCTTCTGGAGGTGGGTAACAGGCCTGGCTCCAACTGAAGATGGGCTATGCATATCAGCACATAAGCTACATTTAATCTGATAGTGAAGCAGCAATGTTTTTAATGAATATTTAATCACCTAAACTATTACAGTTCTATAAAGAAACACTTTCTAATTGGCACTCTAAAAAAAATCTGGAAATTTAACCTCCTACAGAAAGGAGAATGATTAATTTCTGTCTCAGTACTTGAGCCTGTCCAAGTAATTTCACTAACAGATATAGAGTTTTCAATGTTAGTAATCACAGAAAGACAAATGAGGCTAACATTACTTTACAAATTTAGCTAACAAATATGTGAAATATCATGTGAATCATAAAGTACTAATAGGGTTATATGAAATTTTAAAGCAGACTGTATTTTGATGTCTTAAAATCTAACGAGGCCTCAGAAGATATTAAAACAGTGACCAGGGCGAATACTTGAAATACAAGAAGATATACCCAACATCTTGTCCTAGAAGAATATTAAATGAAGTGGCATGTCACATTTCACCTTCTTTGGCTCTTATTTAGTGTAAATTTATAATGTGTTTACTTTAAGACATTTTCAAAATTGTAAAGGAGCATGGGTTTACTGTGAACCAAGATGGTTCATTACAGTAATTTTTGTGTTAAGATTTATGCTACATCAAAGGCAGAAAGTAAGAAAGAATAGACTAAAAATTCACATGTCCTCCATCTATACCACTGGTCTGAAATGTATCTAAATATTTTAAATAAGTGAGGCTTCTGTCTCAGTGAGGAGCTGCTATTTGAGAACCACTTTGAGCACTGATTTTTTTTTATAAAAAGAAAATTCATTTCTAGAAATAGCTGTCAGTTATTAGGGGGTTGTTGGGAAAGCTGAACTTGTGCCTTCAGGGCTACCTCAAATCAGAAGTTCAAGAAATATAGTATATTTACTAGCTAGTCTGTTTGTTAGCTGAATTGTCCTGTTCTTCTGAGCTGCCTGGACGAATCATGAGTGATGAGTCACCCAGGACATAGTGAAAAAAAAAAACCCATCAAATAGGATTATTTCAACACACCACTGGATTTCAGATACTTGAGGGAAACCTTATTCTATAAGAAATCAAGTCTACCACAAGACAGGAATTATTTGTGCCAGAGGAAATTAAACAAGAGAAATCACAGACGCAGACAGGAATCTAGGAGCATCTTTTATAGGAGAAACATAAACTTGACATTCCTCACTTGACACCCATGGTTGCCTTTAGTTTAAAATGCTAGCCTTCTTTCATACAAAGTTAGGAGTCTTGGGAATATTTAAGATACAGAAACTGAAGTAAAAGTAAATGTTAGTTCAATTAAATTGATCTTCGATTTTTCAGTACATTAAGGAGGAGAAGGCTTCTGGCAAAAAAGATACCCCGGGAACCTTCTGGGGTCATTTACTGTCTTTACCAGTAAAGTTACAGGAAACAGGGAGGGCCTTACTATCGAGGTGAAAGAACTCGTCATGTAAGTAGATACTGGATCCCATCATTCTACATATCTTATCTAAATACCTGTATATGCATTTAAGCATGTGCGAATACACAGTGTACTCTGTGTATTCGTTTTTGTGTAATTCATTTTTGTGTGAACATGCATGTTCACATATCTCGGTATATGGAGGTGATTCCCATGGTAGGAATATGAGAATGAGCACCACTGGGGGCCTGGCCTAGGTGGACTTGAGGGGTCTACCTAGATTCTGATGTATTAGGGGTGTGAAGATTTTCAATCACATATGCTGAATTTTACTGTTCAAAATGCAGTTATTTTTCAAAGTATGACTTAGTTTAGAATTTAGCAAACTACTGTAGATTATTTTAAGTATTCATGGTCTGATAGGAACCCAGGACTCTAAATAGCAGTTGATTTCTTGAGAGCCAAATGAGTAAAGAGAACAAAGCAAAGAGCCACTTAAACTGATTTCTAATCTCTGCTCCCTGAAGAGTGGTTTCCTAATATGGCAAGCAAGTCAATTAGTAACTAATGCATTTCTCAGAAACTCTAGTCTTCTTATGAAAAGATAAACAGTTCTTTAAAAGGTTTTTAATAACCTTTATTTTTTCTTATCTTTAAAAAATACTTAAAAAGCAATAAAAATTGAACTTAGTGTTGAAAAAAAAAAACTGTCCCCTAAAATTATTCTGAACAATAATGACATGGAAAAAGGTGCTTTGTAACTAATTATAATTTCTTCAAGAGAAAAGACTGACATTTAAAGGCCCTCCACAGAATAATTCCACATTGGAATTCCACACTCAGAGTGGTGTGATCACACTTCAGGCAGAGTTTGTGTAACAGTTAGTGCTTTAATGACTCCTACTGCAGAGGACCCGGGAAGGACAACCGAAGTGAAAGAAAGAAAACCCAAACCCAAACACTCCATCTCATCGGAGTGAATTACCGTGTTCAGGACAACGAAATGTGATGCTTTCAAAATGGTTCTTGAATGGCAAGCTTACAGTCTGAGCAAGCCAGTATTTTCAAAAGTAGAGCTCAGGATGAACTGCTAAATCTACCATCTACCATATCATTTTTATCAAAAACCATAGACTCTACATCTTTACATATGTTTATAGATAGTAATGCATCAGAAGACTGGTTTGCTAATTCTAACAGCAGGATGATTGAGTTACGTACCGAGGAAGGGGATGGTAGAGGTCATAAGGCATGATCTGCTTGTATCCGTCACTGTTAGGAACAATAATGCCAACCCTCTGAGTAGAAGGTACATACAACAAAATAAACACTAAATGATTACATTATACAAAAGTCTATACAATTGCAAAACAATATTCATAAATCATCTCTGAAAAGCAACACTGAAACAGTTCAATATCTCTGTTAGCATATGCTTTAGGATGGGGCTTGCTCTTTGAAAAGACACCATTTTTCTATAATTAGTTCTCTGGTCCAAACAGGAAATACCACTGGAAAGGGAGGTGGCAAGAAAGCGTGGCACCTCATCATTAACTATGACACAATAAGCTTGTAAATGTTCTTTAATCCCCCAAATTATACATCCTATGAGGTCATTATTATCATCATCATTATTAATGCTACTTCCAGATGCTTGCCAAGCAATTACAGTTATTGTCTCACTTCTGATGAAAGGGAAAGCTATTTAAGTGGGAGAGTATGCACCTTAGAACTGACAAGACTGTGTAATAGGCCTCAGCAAATCAGTTTCTCCTGGCAGCTCTAGAGATTTACTAATATCTGGAAAGTAGCCACTTGGTTGTTTTATAAAGGGGAGAGGAACTATTAAATGTTACAGGCAACTATTAGCAATAGCAAACTCCCTACCAAAATAATACAATAGAACTGTTCATAAATATGAAAAGATTCTTTTGTCCATAAAGTGTTATTCTATGCTAACTGCTTTATTGTGATGATTGTGATTGATGATTGATGATTATGGCTGTCCTTAGAACCCTGGCAAAGCTCTGAGGTTTAGAGACAGAGTAAAGGCTGAAAGAGTTATAAGAGTCATTATATGCTATGCAGATAAAGCATGCGCAAGAGCGGACAGCACAAGCTCTGTGGAAGGTCTTTAGGGTCCAGTAAACCATGTTACCCTACTTCCTGATTGAAACAGAAGCCTCCAACTGGTAAGCCTGGGTCCTTGCTGAGGTCTGTCCTCCTGACTGTTAGAGGATTTCTGACTGCTAGATGTTGAGAAAGAGTGTTAGGGCAGCAGAAGCTTCATTAGGAGTGGGATGTGAAGAAAGCTCAGAAGACACAGCAGACACATGCAGAAGATGATTATTTTTAAAAGATAAATTCCAGGAAGCCCCTCTCTAGAACATTAAAGGGATCAGTGGCAGGCACTGTGCTTGTATCCTGGGTGAATATGCATGTATTTACATATCTTCATAATAATATATATTCAGTATGTCTATACTTATGTTTAAATGAATAGTTTTTATTTTGGTCCCATCATCTGACACAGGATGATATCATATTTTAAAAATATAGCTAGCAAATCAAATATTTGTGTAGAAGATTGGACTGGGTTTACTGAGGATGGGAAACAAAAACAACACTGACTGGCAATCATGAAAAGTAAGGAAGAAAGGGAGAGGGCTAAAGAGGCCTAAGCAGGCTCTACCGAGATGACTGCAGTAGAAGGAGATGCATGAAAGAATCTTGACTTGTTTAAATTGTTTGGAGAAAAGAGAAACAGATTTCCCAGGATGGAAAATTCATTCACTTGTTTATTTTACATAAGAACATCTTTTGTATTTCTTTCTTGACTCTTTTCTATTCGTTTGTCTGATGACATTTTCCTAAGTGTTTGAATAAGCATGAAGAACTGTATGTATGTATCAGCCTTATGTAACAATCTCATGAGTGAGGATGACGTTTGGGGCATGCTCAGAATCCCAAGGATCTTTAACACAATAACGACATAGTTATTATATTGAACTTTTGCTCCTGTTGATGTTCTGACTGACAGGAAATCAGATGAAAGATTAATTCTGGTTTTTGTTAGAAACATGAGATCCCTTTTTACTATTTTTTTTTTTTTTGGTCTTTTTACTAATTTTTTTTTTTTTTTTGGTCTTTTGAGACAGGGTCTCCCTGTAGCCCAAGCTGTCCTGGAACTCACTATGTAGACCAGCTCTTCCTGCCTCTGCCTCCCAAGTGCTGGGATTAAAGGCATGTGCTACCATGCCTGGCTTACTAATTTTATTTAGTAATTAAGAGGATTTTCCTTGTAAAATGACAATTTTTAAATTATTTATTTTTATTTTATGTATACAAGTGTTTTGCCTGCATGTATGTAAGCGCACCTGTGCCGTGCAATGCCTGTGGAGTTCAGAAGAGGGTGTCAGATCCCCTGGAACTGGAGTTACAAACAGTTGTTAGCTTCCATGTGGATGCTGGGTATTGAACCTGAACATTCTGCAAGGGCAACCAGTGCTCTTAACTGCTGAACCATCTCTCTAGACCCATAAAATGATAATATTTTAAAGAATGCCAAGTTCCCCAATAACTTTGGACATATATTGTTATTTAATAGAAGTCAATTATGGTATAAATCAAATTGATTGAAGTTATTTTTTTGCCTAACTCTTGGATATTTATTCATGCCTATATCAATTTCTAAATGCAGAAATGCATTTAGAATGCCTTCTCCCCTGGAAAGAATTTATGGCTATCCCTTGTCAACTTCAATATGAGAATGGGTTGGTGCTGGACTCTATCAACTGATTTATCAGCTGTTGATATGTGAAATGGAGATGGTAACATTGGACAAGACAAGTTGAACTGAAGAAAGGGAATAAATGGGGTAGTACATAGAATCAAGATTCTGGGCTTTGCTTTAGACTGGTTTAGAAATTATGTTTTTCTTTGGACAAGGAGCTTTACACCTGGTTTCAACAAAGGCTCTATTTGTCTTTCTGTGGCATGGGTCATGGTGAAGACTCATGAAATGACTCTGTGCCACCTGTGAAAACAGAAAGCTATCAAAACAATGGCACTCTGTACAGTCCTAATGCATATTCGTGCATGTGTGCTCTGCTCTCTCCTGGGGCTTGTGCCATAGCCTGGTCTTTGACTGTATTGTGAAGGAGGGGAAGGCAGTCTTGCCTAAATTTCTCATTGCTTACCTTTAAAACACATTGTTTTTGTTATTAGGCAATATGTACATCATGAAGAATGATGGACGGGAATGCCATTTAGGGACTTGAAACTTTCCATGTTTAGTTCTACCTTTGGGTGTTTGTGCACATGCATTAAGATGTATGCCTGGATATGTGGGAAGGAGGGAATGAAACAAACGTGATTTTAAAATTTATCACGAAGGGAATACATATAAGGGGCTCCTACTCATCTGTTGCTGCAGTTACTGTGACTGCACGCTTCCACCACCAAACACCCCCATGGGCTGGTGCTGGTGAGAACAGAAGTTGAGGATGAGGTGAGTCCTTCAGGGTAATGTGGGAGACACTTCCTACTTCATCCTCTCAAAGTGCACATGTTACCAAACTGATGCTATGCTGTTATGACAGGTTCTTATAATGAAGTATAGGATAATATAGGATAGGATAATATAGGATCTGAATAAATTAAACATAAAACAGAGTATAGAATTGAACCCACAATATAGGAAATGTACATATTCACATTTCATCATAAAATACATTTTGGTTCATGTATATACATACACATATTCACACAGAGATACACACACATGTAAACTGCAGCACATCTAGCAGGAAAGCAGCTAACATCAATGGTTTGCTGCTGGTGATAGGATTTTTTTCCTTGTTTTTAAAAAATGTTTTCCTGCTTTTCAAGTCTTAAAACAATGTGTAACCTCTAATAATCTCAGCAACTAGAATACTGAAGAAAGTATAAGACAGAAACCACTGGAATTGAGATAAAATGAGGCTATCGTCACAAGTTCTTTAAAGATGGAGTCTGTGTATAAAATGATCTAGGATTCACCTTTTGAACAACAATCCTGACCTTAAAGAGTCAAGCCAGAATCAGGGGCATACTACTCAATTGGGGAATACACATATTAAATCTCCTTTACAAGAAAAATCCTAAGGTAACTAACTCCACAGACGCCTAGCATATGGGGTTCTTTCAATAATAGAGATGGACAGGGGTTGGGCTGAGGGACTGTCTCAGGGTCTCTTCTCCTCACTGCACATCCTCTTCCAGGCTTCTGACAGCGGTGTGTACTTCTGGTCTTTCAGGTCAGTGAGCCTGACAGGATTCGCTGTCTTCCCCTGCAAACTGTTCTTCCTTCTGACTGCTGTCCCTGTTCAGGGGACTGCCATTATCCCACCCACACTACATACTCGGGGGGAAGTTTTGCTTCTTTGTTCTATGCTCTGTATGGGCAGTCACTCCAGTCACCTCACAGCACCAGGTTCAAGTCCACTCTCCTGCCAAGTGTAGGCTTGCCCTTCATGCCAGTTTCCCAACGTTTCTACCTGCAGAAGGTAGCTTCTTCTACCCAGACCTGTGGTGGCAGTAACTGACATGTTCTGCTTAAGGTCTTATCTTATTTTCTCTCCTAACATCTAGTCAAAAATTCTGTCCCATTTTCCAAATACCCATAACACTAGTCTCATGATTTATTAGCCTTACACTAGGTACAAGTTTTCATTAGTTTAACACCATGGGGCAGATCATAATTCTTTATCATGTCTCTCAGGACAGTGTGCAGTATATGGGCATATTCCTTGAATGTAATCATGCTATTGGTATATAGATGCAGGTAAACATTACAACTACCACTAAGGATTAAAGAAAGCAATACCAAATGCAAACAGAAGGTAAAAAGAAAGGAGGGAAAGAAACTCCCATTTGCTCCCTTCCTTTTGTTGCCAAGCTCTCCCATCTTTGAGAGAGGAGCAGGACATCTGAAAGTCTTTGTAGTTTAGGCATTAAGGGTAATTGCTTGATGTAGAGAAAAGAATGGTAACTGTGCTTCTAGCTTGCTTGGCTTAACTCTGTATCTTTCCACTTCTCAGAAAGAACTATGAAAACATCATGAAAATCCTTTCCTTTTCCACTTTGTGTCTTTTCGACATCATGTTGCTTCATAACTGTGCAACTCAACTCCCCCTGGGCAGATCTGGATTCCAGACTCCAGATGAGTCATCTTTGCCTTTACCGTGGTATCAAACATAGAAAATCATAAGACTAGGCACTCATTTTAAAATATATTTTTACTGAATTTTTGGGTGTTTCATGTACAGCACCTTAGTCCTCTTTATACCTCCTTAAATGCCCAACCCTAAGGGATACATCTACAATGGAACCTCTATACCTAGGACTTGTGAGACATAATGGAACAAAGGGTGGAGAGAATACTAATGTATCTCTCAGCTCTTATGAACAAAGCTTCCTCATGTAACACAGGGCAATGAACCCAGGGTTTAGGGACCATTGAGGCAAAGGGGCAGAACGATTGTAAGAGCCAGGGGAGGAGGTAGAAATAGAGTCTTACAGGCTCTTGGGAGCCTGCTCATATGAATTTATGACACTAATTTTTTTTAGAGAATGGAATTATGGATGGTAAAGCATTCTGACAAAGGGGCTCTATCTTCTCTGAATAATTTCGAGGCAATAACAGAAACAATCTTCTTCCTAAACAACACTGCAGAATGAGGAAGAAGATAGATAGATAAATACTGAAAGAGACTCAAGAATTCTGCTTTTCTTTGAGTGGCAGAGCACAGAGGATCCTGGCCCAGGTGGGAGGAGCAGGGAAGTTGGGAGGGAATGGTCAGAACTCCTCTGTGACTTTCCTTCTATACATGTAGCCCTGAATGCCTGACGTGGACACTGTTGCTTCAGACCTCTGAAATGTGAGTGGTGGGCGAGACATCTGTTTTAAGACAAAGTGAGAATGGGAAGCTAGGAGTGCATGCTTGAGGAATCTTCCTCACCTTTCTCTTCCTAGTGGTGGCTGAGCTCCTAGTTTGGTAGCCACTAAAGGTGATGATCTCAAAATTCCTTCCCTCTAACACCTGTTAATGTCCTGAAACACAATGAGTTTATCTATGATAGACTCAAGTTGGAATCTAAGGAGAAAGTGTTTTACAAAGTGTTTGGCAACCTGACTTTCAAAAACCCTGTAGCTCCTAATTATTATAAGAAATAATCACACCTGGATTACACTGGAACCAAAATCAAAGATCCTGCTTCACTGTGAAGAACTGAAAACTATTTTAGACAAAAATTCATTTCTACTATAAAACTTACTACTGGAGAGTTTTAATATCTCAGATTAAATAACAATTTTCCTTATATCAACATTTCTGGCATTAAACTTTCTTGATATTCACAAATACGGTTTCTGTACTGCTTTTAAATAAGTGGGACTGTTATTTCCCTGGGACTTGTTTAGACTCTTCTACTGTGTACCTTGGACTATGATTTGAGTAAACATCAGTACTTATGACTATATAAAAGAAGCTTGCTTCATCTGGATTCCTGATCATATCAAATTCTCAGAGTCGCATTGACATGGGTATATGTTACATTGGGAGCCGCTCTCATAGGCTGCTGAGGCAATGTGCAGTATGACTGTTGGATACGATGGTATGAGGGCTGCTCAGGGCCAGGCTCTGCATTTCTGTAGGGCAGGAGTCACGTTGGAACAGGATGCATTTAGACCTACATTCTAGCCTGCTTTGATGGACTGCCCTCCCCCCTCTCCCCCCACCCCATCCCCCCGCTCGGGACTGATGACTACCCTCTTTTGAGCTTCAGGTTCTTCATCTGTAAAATACAGATGACAAACTCTGGCCCATTAACTCCCTAGGGAATATAAAACTAAAATAATGCAATGAATGTGAAAGCATCTTATAAATTTCCAACAGAAACGATGTTGGGTAAGTCATTTGAGCTGTCTGAGTACCAATTTAAAAACAATAGATGAAATTTGTTGAATAGTTGGCACTTTGCTAAGAATTCTATATACATTATTTCATGGAATCCTCATACCTTATAGATATATAGATGGATGGGAAACTGGAGATAAGAGCAGAAATATCTTAGGAAAGTCATACAACTATGAGGTGGCAGATTAAAGTTAAAATGAGGATATTATCTTTTTTAGTCACAAGTTAATTAAAAGAATTATAAACTACATTTTTAAAAACTATAAAAATAGATGATAAGTCTTATAATCCATTTTTACAGTTCACTTTACAACTAGTATAAGCTAGCTTGGTATTGGGAGCTGGAGAGATGGCTCAGCACTTAAGAACACTGGGTGCTCTTGCAGAGGACCCAGGTTCAGTTCCGAGCACCCACAAGGCAGCTAATGACCATCTGCAACTTCAGTTCCAGGACATCCAATGCTCTTTTCTGCCCTCTGTGGGCACTGCATGACATGATGCCCTTATATGCAGACAAAACACTTATACATACAACAAACAAGAAAATAAAAAGAGATAGACTGGACCAGGCATGTGGTGCAGGCCTTCAATCCCAGCACTTGGGAGGCAGAGGCAGGTAGATATCTGTGAGTCCAAGCCTGGCCTACATCATAAGTTTCAGGCCAGTTGAGCCCCACAAAGACCCCCCAAAAACTGGACTGGTAAAAAAATATGAACTACCTTGATAGTTGAGTTAGGTGCTGTATCTGAGCTTTGGTTTTATGATGTATGATCACACATTCTATAAAGCAGTTCAGCTTTGCTTTGCTTGTCTCATTTTATAGAAATTTTGTCTCCTGTTGTTACCTTAACACACAGAGAAATATCTTTCTAGATCCAGAGAATTTTAGAATTTATTATTTTTTTCATGGATAAGAAAGCCAATTTTGAGCTGGGCCTGGGGATACACCTTTAATCCCAGCACTCAGGAGCACAGACAGGTGGATTTCTGTGATACTGAGACTAGCTTGGACTACAGGAAGACCCTGTTTCCATAAACACGCCCTGCTCCCAAAGAAAACCAATTTCTAGAGAGTTTCAGCATTTCTCTAAGCAATAGCAATGCAATTAGTACAACTGCGGTTTTAGTCATAAGAGCTGCATGGCTAACATTTACTGAGCGCTTATCGTGTGTCAGGTGCTCTACTAAGCTCTTTAAATGTATTATACCGTTTATTCCTCATGAGAACTTTGTGAGTTAAGTACTATTATTATTCTCACTTCACAGGAAGAAAATCTGAGGTTTAGTGAGAATAAGTAATTTTCCAAACGGTGAGAACCTAGAAAGCGGCAGAGCTGCAGAGTCTCAGACCAGTCTTTGTTACTGCAAAGCTCTCATTCCCACCACTAGGCTCTACTGCCACTGGCTGCCTGGTCACCAACTCAGCATGAAAATCCAGACTTTTATATGCCTACTGCATGTACTGCCTCTCAAGATGCAGTATATTTCTTGATAGTTACATTAGAATTCAGTTCTAAGACTTGCTTTTTACAATGTGGTTCCTGGGACAGTGAATTTGGGAAATTTGCTGTCAAACTAAAATGGAGTTGGAAAACAAACCCCTAAGCTAAGTGACTAAACAAAAAACCCAAAAGACTGCTTGGGTACCAGAACTGCCACTTGAGACATTCTAGCTTGGGTCTCTGAGGACTGTTGCTCTCTGTTCCTGGGAGAAAGTGGAATCTGGATGCAATTTCTAGGAACAGTTTTGCTTGCTAGTTTCTGTGACCATGATAGCGTAAATGAGAGCTTGTTACAATTGTATAATCCTTACCTATTTAAACCTCTTTATTACTGCCTTGGAGGGAAAACCAAAGGTCTATGCAAAGCAAATCTGAAAAGGTAGTTCTACGATCTCACAATGCCTTACCCAAGTTCTCCACACCCCCCAACAGTCTTCCCTAGACCAAGAGACATAAGAACAAACGTTGCATATTTGATATAGCAAGCTTCTCTGAAAACGCAAGGTGTTTGTTAGGTGAGGTAAACGATGTCTTTTAGTTGCTGCTTAGCCACAGCACACTTTGAAGCTTTCTGGACTCATAATGGACTGACCTTCCACCCAAGGGACATATGTGGCCTACACTACTGTACAACTATCTTTCAACAAAGCTTTTCCTGGTGTAAGAGAGATTTGATGATTAGAGAATGGCAAGCACATGCCAGGGTTTTTATATTTGATTATGTGATTAAGTCTTGAATGTTTTAATTACATGGGAGAAGGCATAATATAGTGTTCAAAACACCAAGCAGAAAACAAATGTGTCTTAGACCCTCATAGACAGGGAGTGTTGGGTGGTGGCAGAGTGGGGGGTTGTCTCTGAACTTTCAGGCATGCCCATGCTGCACTGGCACACAGCACACAACAGACTGTAAGAACACAGATCATCTAGGGACATCATGGCTCTGAGTTGCCAATGAAAAGTGGTATTAATTTTAGCTAAAGTCATTAAATCTTTATACCTCTTTTCCCCTTGACTTCCCTTAGTATTAAATGTTGGCTCCATTTTTGGGGGCCACTTTTGGCTAGGAAACTAAGGATTTTATTACTTCATAAAAATGACTACATAAAATTGATCACTGCTGGGTGAGGGAGAGTTGATCTTTAAGGGAGTGATACCATACCAGGCTCTAGTGGAGGGACATCTGGGGACACAAATTTGACTGGATAGGCCTTTACATATATAACAGAATGCATGAAATCCAGTAGGGGGCGGGCTATGGTAGAGTGCAGATAAGGGAGGGGTCTAAATATGACTAACAGGGATTGTGTGCAATGAACAAAAATTCAATAAAAGTAGTAAAAAAGAATGACAGGGGCAGAGATCAACAAAGCCCTGGTGGGAAGAATCTCCCAGAGCCAGCTAGATTCTGCTATTAGGCTGACAGGGCAACAGCCTTAAGTTCCTGCCTTAGCAGAACAGCAAGTTCCTACGTAGCATGGGTGTTGAGACTGGCTGTTAGGAGAGTGGAAACAAAGAATGAAAAGTCACTGAACTCCAGGTGTCTGTGGTGTGGGGTAGGGACCTGTCTGTGTTATGAGCTATCGATAAGACCAGAAGCAGCAAAAGCAATAACAGTACTTATCATGGGCACTGAGGATTGATTACTATTAAGTTTTACTGCTCATTGTAGTCTTTTAAGCTAACATTTAGGTCAAAGGGAGTGGTAAAACCAAAGATTAATTGAAGGGAATAAATAGGCTAGATGTTAACAATCTGTTCAATATCATCTATAGCCATGGCAGCCAGCCTATTCCAGAGCATAAGTGGAAACAATGAGGTAAAGAGAAGGAGGAAAGGGAGGAGGAAGGGAGGAGGGAGTGCAGGCAAATGGGGAAGGAGGCGAGAGTGTAGGAGAGGAGGAAGGCTGCCATGTTTGTAATGGAGACCTGTAGGAGGGTCATGAGGAGGTCTGAGGGAGATGATAGGATGGGAGGTTTGCTTGCTTTGCCAGTAGTAAGGATGGAGGAGACAGGGAGGGAAGGGAAGGAGGGAGGAGGGAAGGGAGGAGGAGGGAGGGGGGAGGAGGAGGGAGGAGGGAGGAGGAGGGAGGAGAGGGAGGAGGGAGGAGGAGGGAGGAGGGAGGAGGAGGGAAGGGGAGGAAGGAAGGGGAGGAGAGAAGGGGAGGGGAAAAGGAGGAAAAGGAGGAAGAAGAAGAGGAGGAAGAGGAGGAGGAGGAAGAAATGAGAAAGGAGGGGGGAGGGGGAAAGCAAAGAAGGAAGAAAAGGAAGAGGGGAGAACTGGAAACTGAATAAATGGCAGGGAGGGAACATTCCTTAGGTAAAACTGAAGCCTGGAAGAGTACAGTAATTAACCTAAAGTTGCAGAATTATTTTGTGTAATTAAAAATGTGTGTGTGTGTGTGTGTGTGTGTGTGTGTGTGTTTGTGTGCCTGTACACATGGGTGCCTATATTTGAGGGCAGGCCAGAAGAAAACATCAGCTGAACTGCTCTATCCCACTCTACCTTATTCCTTTAAGATAGAATCTTCACTGAACTGGTGAAGCTAGGCTGGAGAGCAGCAAGGCCCAGGGTCATTCTCATTGCACCTTCCCAGAGCTGGAACAAAGTTTTAGATTAATTTAGCTTCATGTTACACCAGAATGCTGTATATTAAAATTTGTGTTTAATATAAAAATTTAAAAATGTGTTAAATTTTGCTTAGATTTATTTTGGAAAAATCATGTTCATGGACATACACGGGTTGTTACATGGGTGCTGGGATTTGAACTCAGGGTCCTCAGGCCTGCATAGCAAGATCTCTTACTCAAGCCTTCACCAGGGTTCATACTTTGTGTCATTTCACTGTTAATGGTATTTGTGTATTTTGAAAGGGAATAAAACTGGCTCTCTGAACGGGACTTTGCTTCTACTTACTATAAGCAGCCAAAAATCCTAGTATGTAAAAGAAAAAAAAATGGATTGATACCTCAATGAATAGATGTAACGAACTTTTCAAGGAGTTAAAAGATGTGTACTAAGAATGTCGATTTTCTCATTTGAGAGCTTCTCGCATGGGACATCAAAGTGCTTGGGCATCGCTGCATCCCTCCCGACTTTCACATCACCCCACTGCTGGTTTGATTGTTGCCTGGGAGAGACTCGTTTACAAACCCCTTCTACCTGCTTTTCAGACACCCCCCCTCTCATTTCCTCTTGGACTTCAGGAGAGTTGCACACCAAAGGCCTCCACGGATTTTCTAATAATTCCTGGAGCATCTTAACCTCAGAGTAGTATGTCTGCATTACCCAAAGCAGCTTTCCTTAAGCGTCTCCTGTGGCTAAGTTTTAATTTTTACAGCTTTATCTAATTACTTCTCCAATTACAAGAACAGGTTCCTGACATTCACTTCTAACTTGTTTTTTCATTCACTTCTTTCTTCTTTTTTAAAATAGCCACCTGTCCCAACATTGACGTGTGTGCTGTATTAGATATTTTAAAATAACACGGGGCACAGACCACATAGACGCTCTCCTTTCCCTGGAGTCTTTCTCTTTAGGAAATAAGATCAAAATGCTCTCCCAGAGAAGAGTGGGCCAGAAATGATGACTAAATTTTTCTGATTACAAACATTTTCTTCAAATTGTTAACTGAAATGCTTTATTTTACAACTATTTTCCATGGCCATTTCTTCATTTCTTAGTGAGGAAAAGCTTAGTGGGATTCTGGGGAAATGAATCCATCTCTCCTACAAACGCACATCTAAATTTTTACAGAAGTGTGTATGCAAGACTTTCAAAGTCTCTCTGTGGCTGAGTTCACTCATCCGAACTGTGCCAAGTATGTTTTTTCTCTTACAAAGATACAAATAAAGCACATAAATATAATAATTTTAAAATAGGGTTCAATAGCATAATATTTCAAAAATAAATCTAAGCAAAATACAACACCTTATTTGGTTTTTATATTATGTCCAACTTTTAATATACAATATTATGGTATAACATAAAGCTAAATTAAATTAAAATGTAGACTTATAAAATAGTTGCTTTTTTTCTGTTTCTTTAGTAAGTTCACTTTTACTCTAAAAGTTGATTAATAATAGCAATTTCAGATCATATGCACAACTTAGAATTTATGACATTAGGGAGAAAAAACACAACAGCACATACTTAACAACAGGAAAAAAACACATTAAAATTGCATTTTTTTCCAACATGAAGATAGAAGGATCTGTACCTACCCTGCCATGTACTAGTTTAGCTGGTCAGAACTTTCTTTTCATGAATATGTAACTAGTAAACTATGATTTAAAATATACAAATCATTTCCAAGAGGTGCTGGAGAGATGGTTCAGTGGTTAAGAGCACCAGGTGCTCTTGCAGAGGACCCAGGTTCGATTCCTAGCACCCACATGTCGGCTAACAACTGTCGACAACACCAGTTATAGGGGAATCTGATGCCCTCTTCTGAATCTGTGAGCATTGCACTACATGGGTGCACAAGTCCTGTAGGCAATACCCTCATACACATAAAATAAAATAATAAAAATATTAAAAACAAATCATTTTCAAGAAAACAAGGATTTTGAAAAAGGATGTTTACCTTTTGCTTTTCATGATTAATGGTTACTTTCCTAAGGGAAAGGTTTTCTGAGATTCTCTCTAATAAGTTGTGGACAAGTACATTGTCACTGACAAGAATCACTTGCCGATTCCAAGAACTAAGGCAAATGCTCCTCTCATCAGGAGAATCTCCACCTGCGCTTCCACCGTTACTCCTCATCCAGGATACCTCGGTGGTCTGGCTGATTCCTGTTCTTCTAAATAATCTGGGGACCAATTATGGTTTCCCAAAAGCAAACAATGGTGTGTGAAACTGTTAAAGGTTTAAATCTTTAGACCGTGTAACTAAAAAGATCCTTAAGAGAATCTGACTTGGAACTAAGCCCTGCTTTCTACTTAGCAAAGGTTGAATTTGTTCAAAGCTAGTGAAGTGATTTTGCGGATGGTTCTGACCCTAATTAATTACTGTGGATTAATTACACTTAAATGGACCAGATATGAGCCTGTGATGCAGTCTTCTAGTCTCTAAAGGCATCCTTGATCAGAAACACAGAAAAATTTGGGAAGAACTGTGAGACACTGCGATCATACTGGCTAAGACACAAAGATGCTCTTTGGTCTGGGTCTTGTCAAGGTGGAAAAGAAGAAGTCAATGAATGGCAAACAATCAGAAGAGAATGAGGAGTGCTATACTCTGAAGAGTACATCACGGAAGGAAAAATCCACAGACCCTGAGGCAGTGCCACACAGCAGCAAGAGCAAGGGGTGGGCAAACTCTAAC
The DNA here is from genome assembly GCA_009823505.1 of Rhizomys pruinosus. Taxonomy (NCBI): domain Eukaryota; kingdom Metazoa; phylum Chordata; class Mammalia; order Rodentia; family Spalacidae; genus Rhizomys; species Rhizomys pruinosus. The sequence continues at coordinate 964,790 of VZQC01013319.1, read as the reverse complement.
CTGCAACATTCATTTTAATCTATGGAGTTGACTGGGCACCTGAGTTAGGTATATGATAAGTGAACTGGTAAATTGGACTTACCTGGCTGGACAAGGATCCAAGTTGCACTCCTGAAGCTTGGGTTTGGGTTTGATATTCTCCGGGTAATAGTGACAGTATTGGTCAGCAACCACACGGCTGCTCCGGAGATCATAGCACTCAGCAGATGTCAGCTGGTAACCTGCAAAGATCAAACCGACCATACTTCTTAAATCACACACCAATGTAATTGACTTCTTTATAGTTTTTGGCCATCTCATATTAATGGAAAGTATTGCTAAAACCTAAGTCATTTTCAAGAAAAAGAAAAGACACATAATTGGAAAACTCATTAATTTTTTTTACTTATTTCAAAACAAAACAGAGTATATATTTTTGGTTGTTTACATTCTGAATGAAAAGAAAGTTGTGGCTTATAACTAACAACAATGATGACAAACAAAACAACAAATAAAAAAAGCTGTTATACTAAGTGAAGTAACATAGTCACAAAAAAACCACAAATGATGTATGGTGTCCCTCATCTGTGAATCCTAGCACCAAACCATTATATGTAAGTCAACCTGGGTAATTTTTTAGTAAAAACAATATCACATCCTCTGATGTTGCTGTGGATATAGCTTGGAGTTCGTGTCCCTATTATCCTAAGATCTAAGATTTATGAGAAATAATCTCTTCTTTAAACTAGATTAAAAAAAAGAATCCAATGCTTCAGGTGACAAATTGCCTTTGATTTTTTTACTTTCTCTTTGAAAGCTCATTAATTTTGCAGGCTCCAAATGCTAAGTTTTCATCAAGTAATCCACTCATTTTAATAATTATATTATAGAGCTTGAGTAATGCAAGGACATAGCCACACTATAAAATTCTGAGATAAGAAATATTCCATTTTAAAAAATGTAATATAGAAACAGAATGTAGAAATTACCAATAGTATTTTTTAACAAGTATGTTATGCAGTGATCCTAAATTGCCTCTGCAGTTCCTGGGGAGAATAAATTCTCAACTCTATAAGTAAGTGAGCAATAAAAATACACCTCAATATCCCCCTCTTCCAACAAGAAAGATTGATGCATCTGGTCCTACCAGGTGGCCTAAATACAGCCTGAATGAGTTGAGTTGAATAAATGGCCTGTTCAGATTCCAGTCTTTACAAAACTAAAATGTCAAAATCAAACACAACAAAAAATAAAAAATTCAAACAAAACAACGAACATCCCAAATAAACTCCCTGGCCTACTATCCTCCTTCTACTTTCTCCAAAATATTTTGTCATTTCTTCTTAAACTAAGCACATAGCTCGTGTTTTGTACCCTTTCTTTAAAAATTTCCACTGTTTTGAGAAATCTTCAAAAAAGTTACCTAGGAATCCTTAATTTTACTCATAACATATTTGATCTTTCTCACCTGCCTTGTGTATTTCTAGTTGAGTAATGACCAAGACTTGGACTTTGGAGTGAAATATTAGTAAACAGTGGAAAATTTAGAAGTTTGTATCCTTCTAATCTAGACCAGCTCTACTTCCATATAGTCTTCCTGGCAGGTAGATGATACAGTTATTACTAAATATGTATTCAGAAACAAGATTTAAATCATTAAAGGACTTGCAAAAGTTTTAGGAAGTCAGGAGACTTTGAAGCCAGATTTCCTGGCTTGAAGCTATGTTCTCAGACCACCCACAAAAATTAATTGTTCATTAAAGACCTAAGAAATGACCTTTAAAAATTCTACTGGAAAGATAAAAAGCACAGAGAGTTGTGAAATCAGCAGGCAAGAGCACACGGTCCAGCTAATGTTTTGCTTTATTGGAAAATGAATTAGCTAAATGGTATCTTTTTAACTTTTACTTTTAAATTCCATTGTCCTCCCAGAAGCTAATTTTATAAGCTAAACACTTTACAGTTTTTCAGATAATAGGTTCTACTCAAGGACAGAATTTATTACAGAGTAAAATGTGGGAACAAATAATAAATTACTAACTTGCGAGTACCATTTTTTAAAATCATAATATATCAACCTAAACCTTACGGAGGAATAGATATATGAGGAAAACAGGGTTAAATAAATGACCAAGGTGGTCAGATGATCCTGTTTTCTGAGGTTTCACAAAGTTTTTTGGAGGATAAATTCTTTACGCCTGGAAAGTGGCCAGTCACATGAATCTGATAACAGGAACATAGGTGGGAACATAGAGCTTGTTTCTTACTAATTTTTAAACTTATCCTTAAAAGGAAGGGAAGACTCCACACCCCATACTTCATTTTAACTGTTTTGCTTTTATCTTGACTTCCTTATATGATTTCTGTGAACAAAGTTTTGATACTCGAAAACCATGACTAGATCCACTTTTATACGTGAGGAAAACGAGGTCCAAAGTGGTTGGATATACATGAGTGTAACACTAAATGCCCTTTCATAATAAACCATCGTCAAAGTTCCTGAAATAATAGTCTCATAGCAGCTCTGGGTGAAAGCGATGTAGTGTGTACGTAATTGAACTGCTGTTTTATACAAAATATGGTTTTCGGCCGGGCGTGGTAGCGCACGCCTTTAATCCTAGCACTTGGGAGGCAGAGGCAGGCAGATCTTTGTAAGTTCAAGGCCAGCCTGGTCTACAGAGCAAATTCCAGGACAGCTGGGACTACAGGGAGACCCTGTCTCAAAAAGACCAAACAAACAAACAAAAAACCAAAATATGGTTTTCATTTTAAAATAAGAAAAACGTTTCCTCAGATTTTTTTAGGACTGTTTTCTGCACTAGTCATTCAAAGATATATGAAAAGGTATTCCTCTATGAAATGTCAACATAATCGGCAGGGTTTTTCCTTCTCTGGTCCCCTTGCTTGTGTGACAAGTTCTTTAACCACGGAGACCTCTCTTTACCCTGGCAATTTATTTTATTTACTTTTAAATGTTTACTTTTCTTTTAGGTGTATGATTGTTTTGTTTGTATATATGTAACTGCACTACATGTGTACAATACCTATGGAGGCCAGAAATGGGCACTGGATTCCTTGGAACTGTGGCTAAGGATGGTTCTTAGCTTCCATGTGAGTGTTGGGAACCAGATCCCGGCCTCTGGAACAGCAAAAATGACTCTTAACACTGAGACCTCTCTGCAGCCCCCTGCCGTTTTATTTTTTAAAGACAGTAATTTTCTTTCTTTTTTTTTTGACAGTAATTTTCTATTCAGGACAGATAGACCAACAAGAAATATTACTGTAAAGAAGTGCAAATGAACTTGCTGGCAGTTTGACTCCATAGATTGCTCCACAGACCCTTACGTGTAGTATCTTGTTCATATTATATGGACAGAGATAACACAGCTGATGGTGAATTATATCATGTATTTTACTGTTTATAAAATCTGATAGGCAATCATTCTCATTTTAAGGTATCTTCATTTTATCTACTGTCGAATTAACTTAATGATATCTGTGTGGGTGAGCTATCTAAAGTTAGCCAATGAACCAGCTTCCATGAAGCTAGACAGAGAATTTATAAGATATGCTAATTTTCTAAGGAGTTTAGGCATACATTTTTATCCATTAAGAGAGAAAACAAACAGGAATCCACAGAAAGTTGAAAATCTAAAATATTGACACACTTATTTGGAAAGAATTTGGTAATACATGCCAATAGCCACAGAATTCTGAAACTCCTTTATTTAGTAACCATACTGCTGAGTATTTGTTCCATGGAAATTTTTGAAAGAACACTTAGGCATTAAGTTACTTGCAACATTGTAACAGCACAAGGTCTTAAAGGGTGATTAACCAGAAAGCCACAAAGGGCCAAAGAGCAGAGAATGAGAGACTGCAGAGAACTTATCCCTGAATAAGACACTCCTATCAAACCTCTGCCACTCAAGGCTCGGGGACCATCGTGGAAGATGGGGCAGGAAGACTGTAAGAGCCAGAGGTGGTGGATGATCCCAGGAAACAGAGTTCTCCAAGCAGCTGGGAGTTATTCATATGAACTCACAGCAAGGGTCACAGTATGCACAAACAGCATGCAAGCTCAGATCAGATGAAATCCCAGCACAGAAGTGGGGAAGAAGCCTCAGCCTTAGCTGAAGAACTGCGGACAACTGGTAACAGCTGAGAGAGGAACAGTCAGTTTCCCTTAAGGGTGCGATGCTAGGTAGAGTAACCAGGCCCCAGCAGATGGATGCACCCCAAAGGACATTTGAGGACACAAACTTGACTCAGTAGGCCTTAATATATGACAGAGTATATTAAATCCAGTGGGGGCTATAAGAGGGTGCAGGTAGGGAAGGGGATCTAAATACATCCAAAATTAGACTGTACAAGGGCTTGGAGAGACAGCTCAGTGGTTAAGAGCACCGGCTGCGTTTGTAGAGGACTGGGGTTCAGTTTCTAGCTCCTGCATGATAGCTAACAACTGTCTGTAATTACATTTCTGTGGTGTCCAACACCCTCTTCTGACCTCCATGGGCATTGTATGACACAGGTGTACTTACATGCAAGCAATACATTCATACCCATAAAATAAAATAAAAATAAATAATTTTAAGATGTATTAAATTTGCAAATATACAATAAAATAAATAAATTAGAAAAAACTAAGTGTAAACCAAAAAAATCAAAAAGAAAAATTAAAAAATATCAAAGATTCTTGGACCTAAAAATAGAATCCCTCCTCACAGAAAACAACTAAGTGATCTTCTATAAGGAAAACAATTCAAAGTTACTATTATATAGCCACGATAACTATGAAGTACATAAAGTATCCTATTAACACAGGATACTGTCTATACATGATGCAGATGGGACAGCCCAAGGACTTGAGTTTCTTTTATGAGTTTTAAGGGAAGATGCACTTTACAGAGTACATGAAGCGAGTGTACTTCATGTATACTTTAATGCATGATAATGGGGTATAGGAAAAAAAAAGCATCCCCCAAAAAACCCAACTGTGATTTCATCTGAAATACAATGAATTATTTTGGTTATAAACTTCTGTAATGGAGTGAACTTGACAAATATCTTCACTTACTATGTGAATCAGTGACTTTGTGACAACCAGATGAGTAGTTTGTGCTCAGATGAAGTGAGCACCTAAGGACTAAGGTGCTGCCAGGTTATGTTAATTGTCTTGGCTTTTCATGAAACCAAGGAAAGAAAATCTGCTAAGAGATTTTACAAAAGAAAAGCCTCTTAGGGCACCTCAGGGGTGGCTTTAGAATTTGGCTTTATTCAGAAAAGAACTGACTAACATGGCACTCAATTTCTGCCATGTTGATATTATTTCACTCTTACAGCATCCAGCCTTTCCTCATAGAGACCTGGGCTATCTAGGCTCAGTAAGCACCATTACCTCCTCCACAGGTTGCTGAGCAAGGGAAAAAATCCGTTTCCCGCCATCGGTGGATGATGGGCTGGTAGAAGATGAACTGGACTGTGCTATCTGCAGGCCCCGAATCACGGATCTGCAGGAACAAAACAAGAAAGATGAAGGGGGCAGGGATGGGGCTGGCGGGGTTTCAGTCCCTGTCAACCGCAGCTGAGACATGTGTGGTGGTACCGAGGGTCTCAGGCTACGCAGGAACCAACAATGGCACTATCACTTATCTATTAGGTGTGAGAATGGTTCAAATGTGTTCTTACTGTCCTCACGCCTCCCACCCCCCAGGGCTGGTGCCTCAGATGGTGAAATCTCCATTTGTGATTCCACTACTACTGACCCCAAGCCATTGTTCCTTTCCTTCCTCTGTTTTCTTCCTCTTTGGTATAGAAGATGGAATTATGTGGGCTTTAACACATAGGTTTAGAAATAGACAATTTGTCTTAAGGAAATTATAAATGCCACATACTATAGAAAATAAAAAAATCATTTGCAGTTAAGGAAAAAAGATTTTAAGAATTAAGATGTTTTTCCTACTCGGAGACATACGTGGGGATTCCTGTTAATGCAGTGATTCATATATTTCAATGTGCTAAGTCACCAATTGGAAGCTTACTCAAGTGAAAATTCTTGAGCCTAAGCCCAGAGATCTAGGCAGTTCTGATGTAGATATTCCAAAATACCAAACTTCAGAAGATACCAATTTATAAAAGAAATTACTTTCAAATGAAACTGGAGCTTACTGAAATTAAAACTTGCTTTTTAAACAGGGAATGTGAGACAGTAATTCTTTGATGTTTCTAAAAGTACAAGAGATGAAAAAGTACCCAAGGAACAATTAACTTCAGGAAGACTGAATGATGTGCAGATCAATATTTAGACTGCAGTATTTAGACTGCTGCCAAGGCTTGGATTATTTATTATATTAAGGGAAGTTCCAAGAACAATTGACAGGGTCAGGGTCACTTCTTATTCTAGCAACATTGTAATAGTTAGAAAAGTATCATAATCCAACTGAACTACTCCACCTAAGTCTTTCTTAAGTATTTTTAAGCCTTCTTAATCTCCCTGTATTTAGAATAAATTGGTAGGACTGGCTTTCAGATGATTTTAAAGATAGTCTTATTTCTCTACTACTAATCTCAGTAAGTAAGCTAAGCACAAAAGATGTGAGAAAAATAGGAATATTAGATAAGTAGGGGTAAAAATTCTGGTAAATGCCAAGCTCTGAAGCAGATTTTGGAGTTTAGATGAAAAAAACAAATGGAAGTGTTTCCCAGGAAGCCTGGCAGAGCTAGAGAGGAAGGGGAGAAGTGGAAACCTACAGATGGTCTCATTCGATATTGGGATTCTGGCCAATGAAGTTCAGGGTCTTTTCTAGTTAGCTCAACAGTGATAACAGCTCCTCCTTCAAAGCAAATGGAAATGAAGCAGTTTAAGCCTTTCACAGAGGGGCGTACTGTAGGTTAATATTCCATAGCTGCATTTGTCAGATACATGACACTTAATTTAGCTCTATACCATTAATCTTGTTATTTGGTAAACTTTGTTGGTTTTCATTCACAACAATCTCTTCATTTCCATGAGTGCTATGGTTATGAGGCTGGAAAGCTTGTAGAACAAGATTCTCACTAGAACCCAACATTTCTGGGAAAAATGAAAACAAAATTTGTTTAGGCCAATGTTCTATTTTATGCTCCCCTGAGAAGACATAATGCCAAAGCAACCCTGAGCGAAAAGAGCAATACAGGGGGGATCTCTATACCAGACTTCAAACTATACTACAGGGCTATAGTCATAAAAACAGCTTGGTACTGGCACAAAGACAGACCTGTTGACCAATGGAACAAAACTAAAGATCCAAACTTGAGCACATACAATTTCAGTCACCTCATATTTGACAAGGGGGCCAAGAAGACACAATGGAGGAAAGACAGCATCTTCAGCAAGTGGTGTTGGCAAAACTGGATCACCACTTGTAGAAGAATGAAATTAACCCCTACCTCTCACCCTGTACAAAAGTCAACTCCAAATGGATTAAAGACCTCAACATGAAACCCCAAACTTTGAAGATGATAGAAGAAAAAGTTGGCAGCAGACTACAAGACATAGGCATAGGAAAAGACTTCCTAAATCAGACAGCAGCTGCACAAGAATTAAGGTCGACAATTGACAAATGGGACCTCATTATACTCAAAAGCAGCAATCAGTGCTTGCTATCTCTCTACCAAGTGTAGGCTCAGTTTTATTTACATTAAATTGTGTGATTTTCCACATTTAAGCTACAATGAGAAAAACAAAGCTCAGAGAAGTTCTGTGACTCTGTGACTTACTCAAGGCTACACAGCTAAAGACCAGCAAAATGGAATTTGAATTCAGGTCTCTGTAGCTCTAAAGCTGCCAATTTCTTCCTGGCACCATCAGTATTTATAGGGGTTCTGTGATGAAACAGGCATTTACCTTCAGCTGTTCTCGTAACTATCTAGCATTTCTTTCAATTTTCATTTCAAAGTAGAAACAAATATTTAAAGGCAAGGCCAGTGTGGCACTGGTCTCCGTCGGCCTAACCATTGCTCATGAAGATGGGCTGGACATGGTTTTTCCCTCTGTTTTTTCTCATCCTGGGCTGCTCAGCCCTTGTTATCATTAGCTTTGCAGTTTCATAAACCCTAAATCCTCACATGTCACATGCTAGTTCTCAAGAGTATTCTGAAAGCTTCAGTTTGACACCTTAGAATGTTGGTACAGGGAGCGGAACACATCTGGCATATGTAGTTTTGACCTCCTTATGCTAATAAGAATGAAGAATGTTCTGAACCAAGCACTTCTTCCTATAATTACAATGTTACTAATTCAGCATAAGGACTTCTCACAGTGAAAATAAGTGAGAAGACTCAAATAGTTGACAGCACTGTGAAGACAGAGTTGAAAGGCTGTGTGTGTGTGTGTGTGTGTGTGTGTGTGTGTAGAGATGACTGAACTCTGAGTCTGTGTACAACCAAATGAACCAAAGAAAAATTACAAACATATAAAGACTGCGTCAAGTACTCAGGGGTTCCCTGAAGAAAACCACTCTAAGAGCATCTGTTTTATTCTGTGTTTATTTGTGAGCTTCTGGATGCTGCCCAACTAAATTTTTTCCCTCACTGATGATGTAGGAATGTCTACCCCAGATAGGCAAGCAGCACTGGCAAGTAGGCAGGGGACCTCTGACACCACTGCTGCAGTCAAGTTGTTACTTCGATGAGACAGGAGAGCCAAGAAAGCACAGGACTAGCCACTGTTCTTTGTGTGCCTTTAATTTGGACCAGCAGCTTTGGAACTGCTGTGTTAACTGACTTGAGGACAGTGTTCTCAGAGTATTCTGATTCCCTCATGGCTTGGGAGATCTGGGAGATTGCGGAAACAAATTGGCATAAATAAGAGAAGTGAAGGGTGACTTCCCAGGCTCTGTATCTGAAACCCTTCTGGGTGACAATGTGTGAAGCCCAAGAAAGGCAGTGTCCTCTAATCACCTTATTCTGAACTCCTCGGATCTATCTGCAAACAAGGGGATACTGACTAGGGGACTCACCAGGTCTAAAAGTCAAGTAGGAAGATGACCACTAATCATCATGTGCAGAATTATGCTCAATGCTGTCTGAACAAGGTAGGAAGGCATTATGTCTGCTTGACACTAATTGATTGCAAGTAGGAAGCACAAGCTTTCTATTCCCTTAGAATACTAAAAAAAGGCCACCTTTTTGATGTTATTATGCTACTATCAGTGAAGTCATGCATTTGTTAATTAGCTAGATTTAAATCTTCCAAAGTGCGCACAAACTTCAAATCATCATATATATTATTATAAAAACACCAAAATTACGTGTTAATTGACAATCTCTAGCATGATACCAGTCTTCTTAACAAAATTCCCTGAATATAGAAGTTCAATGCATTTTGTAAACTGTCTTTGTAGGAAATTACTGTTCTCCACTTACCAGAGTGTGAACTGTGAGTCAGCACCTCCAGCTCTGCATATGCTGACTGTTTTCTCTTTGGCTGTGTGTTTCTATTATACTCATAGTTTAGCATTCATTATTCCTCTTAATCTAATCTGGATCTCTGCCGAAGCTTTTCAAATGGGCAAATCCAGAAAACATACAAATACATTTTACGCATTTTCACAAGAAGAGCAAGTTAGAGGTTCGAATGATGGGCGGATGGATGACTGACAAAGACCCCTCTGCCCCAGATGACTGCCTTTCATTAAGTCTACAGATTCAAATAAGACACACATGGTAAGGGAAGAAGGAGTTATAAGCCAGCTAGTTAACCAGTTAATAGCAGATCACCCCTAATGATTCATGTATTGGCAGATGTCATAGACAGCTTCCATACCTATTTATCTTATTGGTCACATCTGCCAAATTGTTTCTGGGGACACTGGTTGTAAATTGATAAGCTTGTAACCATTATCAGAGAAGCAACTTTCTACTGTTGCATCAAAAGTGCATTGTGATTGGTTGACTGGAAGTTAAAGCCTTTCAAAATGACAGTAAGGAAATAACTTGATTCTATCCACTCATGCACACACTATCTCAGTTATTCCCCCAGAGGGGCACCACTGGGAGGGTGCAATGTTATATTATCATTTTTAAATAAGTAAACCATCTCAAAGAAGGAAAGCAAAGTATATGAGTTCACATACTCAGTAAGCAGTAGAACATATTAAATTCTAGAGTCCTTACCTATCATCCCACACCATACTAGCATTGCCAAAATTGTTTGCACAATCGATCTAAAGTTTAAATTTTTGGAAGAAATACTTCTCTAGGGAGCAAGATGAGAATTTAGTCTGGTTTTAAAGGTGGTAAAAAAGGAGGTATCAAAACATTATTTTAGAACTGATGGCTTCCTTCATGGTGAGAAAAAAATATTTTCCCTTCCCTTCATGTTTAAAGTTCTAGAGGGAATTGGACTGAAGGGAACATTCCTCAATATAATCAAAGCCATATACAACAAATCCACAGCCAACATCATTCTAAATGGAGAAAAATTAGAAGCCTTCTCTTTAAAGGTGGGAACCCGGCAAGGCTGCCCCTATCGCCACTCCTCTTCAATATAGTACTTGAAACACTAGCTATGGCAATAAGGCAAGAAAGGGAAATTAAAGGAGTACTAATTGGAAAAGAGAAAGTCAAACTATCCCTTTTTTCAGATGATATGATAGTTTACCTGAGGAATGCTAAAAACTCCACCAGAAAACTCCTAGAAATGATTAAAAGTTTCAGTAAAGTGGCAGGATACAAAATTAACCTAGAGAAATCAGTAGCCTTTCCTTACACCAACAAAAAGCAACATGAGAAGGAATATAAGGAGACCTTCCCATTCACAATAGCCTCAAAAAAAAACGTGGGAACAAACCTAACCAAAGACACTGAAGACCTCTACAACAAAAATTTTAAACCTCTGAATAAGGAGATGACATCAAAAAATGAAAAATCTCCCATGCTCATGGATTGGAAAGATTGATATAGTAAAAATGTCCATTCTACCCAAATTAATATACAGATTTGATGCAATCCCAATCAAAATCCTCATAGTTTCTTCACAGACTTGGGAAAAAAATCCTTAAATTCATATGGAAAAAAACAAAAGACCCCTAACAGCTAAAGCAATCCTGAGTGAAAAATGCAATACAGAGGGGATCCCCTTGCCAGACTTCAAGCTATATTACAGGGCTATAGTCATAAAGATAGCCTGGTATTGGAACAAAAACAGGCCTGTTGACCAATGGAACAAAACTGAAGATCCAAACTTGAGCTCATACAATTTCAGCTATGTCATATTGGATAAAGGGGCCAAAAAAGCTCATTGGAGGAGATAGCATCTTCAGCAAAGATGCTGGCAAAACTGGATCACCATTTGTAAAAGAACAAAATTAGACCCCTACCTCTCACCCTGCACAAAAATTAACTCCAAATGTATCAAAGACCTCAACATGAAACCTGAAACTTTGAAGGTGACAGAAGAAAAAGTTGGTAGCAATCTACAAGACATAGGAGTAAGAAAAGACTTTCTAAATCAAACAGCAGCCACGTAGGAAATAAGGTCAACAGCAGACAAGTGGGACCTCATCAAACTCAAAAGCTTTTGTACAGTGAAAGAAACAATCAAGGAAATGAGGAGGAAACTCACAGATTGGGAAACATTTACCAGTGATACATCTTAAAGAGCATTAACATACAGAATATATAAACGACTCAAAAAACAAAGAAGAAAACAAATGACCTACTCAAAAGGTGGAGTAAAGAGCTGAACAGAAACTTCACCAGTGAGGAAGTACAGATGGCTGAGAAGTATCTTAAAAAGTATTCAACATCATTAATAATTAAGGAAAAGGAAATTAAAACCACTCTAAGATATCATCTCACTCTGATAAGACTGGCCAAGATCAAGAAAACAAAAGACCCAAATGGTGGAGAAGTTATAGGGAAAGGGGAACATTCATACACTGCTGGTGGGAATGTAAACTAGTACAACTGTGGAAAGCAGTGTGGAGAACCCTTAAAAGACTCAAAATGAGCCTACCCCGACCCAGCCATACCACTCCTGGGTATATACTCACAAGACACATCCTACCACAAAGATACCCACACAGCTATGTTTATTGCAACTCTCTTCACAATAGTGAAAAGCTGGAACCAACCCAAATGCCCCTCAACTGATGAGTGGATAACAAAAATGTGGTACATATACACAGTGGAATTTTATGCAGTGGTAAAGAAAGATGACATCATGAATTTTGCAGGTAAATGGATGGAACTTGAAGCCATTATGCTAAATGAAGTAACACAGTCCCCCCAAAACAAATGGGGAATTGTTTCCCTCATTTGTGGATACTAGCCCCAAATCCCCAAGTGAAAGCAACTGTGCTATTATAATGTGAATCCCTCAATGGGCCCTAGAATTAACTTACCACTTATTTTCATACATGATAACTAACATATATGGGTGGAAGGTATGTATTCATAATTTAGAGTAATATAAAATTGAAGGGAAAAATGTGAATTCCTAAACATATTTCAGAGTTAACATAGTTTATTCCCAGAGGACATAATTCTGGCACATATATGACATTTATATAGGCATATTTTTGAGCAATACAAATGGGAGGGAACAGCAACAACATAAGGACTGGGTCAAAGAATGGACTGATACAGTTAAATTCTGCACCAAACAATAAACTTCTAGAGAGAAAAACTTTAAAAAAACTGAAAGAAATAGGGCATATATAATAGAATGCATGAATTGGGGTGGAGTGGGGGCAAGGGAAAGGGGAATATGTCTAAATTTAACTAAAAAATGAAAATCAATAAAAGAATTATATTAAAAAAGTCATAATGACATCCATTGTTTTGTATGAAAGAATAAATAAAAGATGGCCATAACCATCTCTATATCACACAGAGAACAGAACTGAGAATAAGCCTAATGCACATGACTGTAGAGGGTTCTTGGCATATACCAGGCCTTTAATAAGTACTTATCAAGAAGCTGAATCAATACAACTGATGGTTTGTACTACAGTGTTTGGCAAACATGCTTGCTCTTGTAAATATCCTGGAATGCCTGTTAAGAAAGAGGTTCTATGGTCTTCTACCTGATCTGTTAATGGACACTCAGCACCTTTTTCAACATCTGGGGATTTAATGATTGTCCCTGGCTATTATTGGAGTCAGACTAGGTGGAAAATAGCAGTAAAGCTAAAGAAGCTGCAATGGAAAAAAAAAAGCACCTCCAAATTGGTATTTTCACAGTAAAAATCCATGGGGATCTTGACAAGAAGCTCTTCTGATTCTTGTGCATCTTATTCTTAAGCTACAATGCATCCACAAAACAACAACAAAAATGAAACACCTGTTACAACTGATAAGTGAATAGCATTGAGGAACATAAAACAGCATAAAATGATAGTGATTTTATGCATTATAAACAAACTATTTAATAAAGAAGCCAATAAAATAACTCTATAATAGCTGTAAGATAATTAGGAATAAATTTAACCAAGGCGATAAAGGATCTATACACTGAAAAACATAAAACATTGATGTAAAAATTGATTAAGACACAAATAAATGGAAAGATATCTCATGTTTATTCAATGTTACCTACAAATTGCATGTTATTTCTATCAAAATTCCAATGAAAGTTTTCATAGAAACAGAAAAAAGACTGAAAAATTTATGTGGAATGAGAGAAGTCCCTGAGAAGACAAAGCAACCTTGAGCAAAAAACAAGGCACGCTAAGTGGTTTCATACTCTCCTACAGCACCATGGCATTCAAAACAACAGCACTGGCAGAAGCAAGGACACAGAAGCCAGAGGAACACAACAGAGAACTCACAAATCAGTTAGGCATTTATGGCCGGTTTAGTTTTGACAAAATTGCCAAGAAAACACAATAAGAAAAGAATATTCTCTTTAACAAATAATGTGAGGGAACCTGGATATCCACAGGTAGAAAATAAATTAGATCCTTATCTCCAATCACACACAAACATTAGCTTACACCCTTCCATACACAAAATTTAAGACCTGAAAATGAAGGTCTTACAATTATAAATGTATTAGAAGAAAACCTTAAAAATGCTTTATGACATTTACTGGTTTGAACAATGATTTTGGGGGGGGTGATATAAACCCCCAAACAAAAGCAAAAGTGTAGAAACTAGTTTACATTAAATGAAAATTTTTCTGCACAGCAAAGGAAAGAATGAACATAATGAAGGGAACAACCTAAAGAATGGGAGAAAATATTTGTAAGTCATATAGATCACAAAGGGTTAATATCCAAAATATATAAGGAACAAAGCTGAATGGCAAGAAAACAAATGATTTGGTGAAAAATGGGCAAATGATCTGAGATGGCATTTACTTTTATTCTTAATTTAAAATATTAGCATGATTGTCTTTAAGAAGTAACATGATTATGTTGAAAGACTTTATAGATTAGAGAATTTGGAAAGAGTGAATGGCAAGCTCACATTATAAAAACAGTGACAAATTTCACATTATTATTGAAGCTTGGTAGTACAGTTTTGTCAGTAAACAATATTTGAAAATTATAGTAGACAGAGAATTTTGAATTAATATCATAAGATATAATTACGTATTTTTAGTTTGAGGATTATATCAGTTTAGTTATTGTAGTGCTTTCTATTTCCTTATTTTTTAAACTTCCCAGTCTGTGATTTTTATTTTTATATTTTTGGTCTTTTTGAGACAGGGTTTCCCTGTAGCCTCAGCTGTCCTGGAACTCACTATGTAGACCAGGCTGACCTTGAACTCACAGTGATCCGTCTGCCTCTGCCTCTCAAGTACTGGGATTAAAGGCATGCACAACCATGCCTGGCAATGAATTTTATCCCTAGAAGTTCATTTAGGACATAGCTGAAGGGATACTGGGGCTGTAGAATAGTAATAGAAAAATAATGTAAGCTTGTGGCATCAGCCATGGGTTATTCCGCCAAGGAGAGAGCCAATAGCCAATTAGATTTGGGATATACGCNATGTACTGTCTGCATGCAGGTCTGTGCACCCGTGTCGTGCAATGCCGCGGAGGTCAGAAGAGGGTCTCGGATTCCCCCGGAACTGGAGTTCTCCTGGAATTGGAGTTACAGATGGTTCTTAGCCGCCATGTGGGTGCTGGGGATCGAATCCGGGTCCTCTACAAGAGCAGTCGGTGCTCGGATTCCCCCGGAACTGGAGTTCTCCTGGAATTGGAGTTACAGATGGTTCTTAGCCGCCATGTGGGTGCTGGGGATCGAATCCGGGTCCTCTACAAGAGCAGTCGGTGCTCTTAACCGCTTGGCTATCTCTCCAGCCCCCACGTATTCATAATTTTTAAAAAAATCCAAAACATGTGGGCTGGAGAGATGGCCTTGTGGTTAAGAGTGCCGACTGTTCTTACAGAGGACCTGGGTTCGATCCCCAACACCCACATGGCGGCTGAGAACCATCTGAAACTCCAATTCCAGGAGAACTCCAGTTCCAGGGGAATCCGATGCCTTCTTCTGACCTCCGCGGCATTGCATGACATGGGTGCACAAACCTACAGTACATTCATACACATACAGAAATAAATAAAAATAAAAAAAATTTTAAGATGCATGTTGGCAAGAATGCAGAGAAAAAGGAGGCTTATAATGTTGGTGGGAATATAAATTGGTACAACTAACTGAAAAAAGTTAATAAAAAAATAAAAAAAATCATCTTCCTTTGGAAGTAGTCCAGGAATACACTGCTCTTAGGGTCCCATTTACCCTGCTCAGACAGTCAGAATAGGCCCACTCAACTGCCATCTTCCCACTGTTGGGTTAGGCTAAGATTGGGCTGGTTCTGAGCTCTGAACACCCTGACAAGCTAGTCATATACCTGCCCCCTCCATCTTCATCTTCTGGATCTTGGGCTAGGCTGAGAAAGTGCTACTGGAGAGCTGCTGAATAGGGTTGGAAAGCTCTGCTCCAGTTCCAGAATAGCCTGGTGAGCTAGCTAGAACCAGTCCCCACCACCATCTACACATGCAAT
The DNA here is from genome assembly GCA_009823505.1 of Rhizomys pruinosus. NCBI lineage: Eukaryota > Metazoa > Chordata > Mammalia > Rodentia > Spalacidae > Rhizomys > Rhizomys pruinosus. The sequence goes on along the minus strand of VZQC01013319.1, from coordinate 948,811 downwards.
AGTCCTGGCTGTGATTGCTCACCTGACACACTGGGCTAACCTGGAACCATCATGTCCTCCAGTCAAAAGTGAGAACTTGAAGTACAGACAAAATGACTATTCATACCTGAACCAAACTTCAAGTTAACAAAAGTAGGCCAGAATGTCATATCAGATACACTACCAACAAAAGAATTCCATAGGCCTAGGTCACAATGTAGAAACACATATATTATAAGAGAAACCAATATAATACATTGCCATCAAAACCCACCAATTGCAGCAGTGTTCTACAGTGAGAAGTACCCCGAGGTACCCCAGGACCAGAATTTAAAATAACAACATATAGGGGCTGGAGAGATGGCCTAGCAGTTAAGAGCACTGACTGCTTTTGCAGAGGACCCAGGTTCGATCCCCAGCACCCACATGGCAGCTGAGAACTCTTTAACTCCAGTTCCAGGGGAATCCGATGCCCTCTTTTGACCTCCGTGGCATTGCATGACACAGGTGAACAAACCTACATGCAGACAGTACATTCATATGCATACAAAATAAATAAAATAAAAAATAACAACATAAACATGAGCAATTTAAAGTAGGCACAAACAACTTAAAGAATTTTAAAAGGACAGGAAAAAATGTTGACTGAAGCTTAACAGAACACAAATATACAGATGAATGAAATGACAAAGATGATTCAGGATTTAGAAAACGAATTTATGAAACAGAAGTATTAAAGAAAACTCCAGCTAAAATGAAGATGGAATAGAAGAAACTCAAAAAGCTAATTTGAAATGACAGGAGAAACTCTCACCAGCAGAATGAATCAAATGGAAAACAGAATATAAATAGTTGATGATGATAAAGTTGGAGATTGGACTGCTCAAGCAAAGAACATGAAAAATCACACAAAAAAGAGTAGAATATGCAGTAAATGTGGGATACCATGACAAGATCAACTCTATGAATTAAAGGAATATAGGAAGGAGAAGAATCTCAGGTCAATGGTATTGACCAGATTTTCAACAGGATTATACAAGAAAACTTCCTTAATTAAGGAAATACAAACCTATTCAGATACAAGAAGTACACAGAACATCAAATAAGACAAAAAAAAAAAAAAAAAAAAAAAAAAAAAAAACCCACTTGGATTTTAAGAGTTAAAAAAAAAAAAAAAAAAAAAAAAAAAAAAAAAAAAAAAAAAAAAAAACAGAAAAGAAACTCCACTTGGCTTATCAGAGTTAAAACACTAAATATACAAAACAATAATAGGGGGGCTGGAGAGATGGCCTAGCGGTTAAGAGCGCTGACCGCTCTTACAGAGGACCCGGGTTTGATCCCCAGCACCCACATGGCGGCCGAGAACCATCTGAAACTCCAATTCCAGGAGAACTCCAGTTCCAGGGGAATCTGACACCCTCTTCTGACCTCCGCGGCATTGCACGACACGGGTGCACAAACTTGCATGCGGACAGTGCATTCATACACATACATAAATAAATAAAATTAAAAAAAAAAACAATAATAGGATACTGAAAGCTCCAAGAAAAAAAAGTTACATATAAATGAAAACCTATCAGAATAACAGCTGGGTTTTTACTGCAAACTAAAATTCCCAGAAGATCCTGGAACAAAGTAGTCCAAGTACTAAATAACTATAGATGCCAAACTAGAATACTTTACTCAGCAAAACTGTCTCTCATAGGCAAAAGGAAAAGGAAAATCTTCCATGATACAAATAAACTCAAAGAATTAATATCCATCAAATCAGCCTGCAGAGAATGCTCAAAGCAATACAAAGGACTGAAGAAAAGCATGGCCATATTCAAGAGGCCACAGAAAGAAAGCAAATTAAAGTATAATTGCAGAAACACAAAATAGGACTAAGAACACAAATAGAAAATAAAATGACAATAAACAATAGACAGACATCTTTTAATTTCCTGCTCAAAAGGCATAGTCTAGTAGAATCCATTTTTATCTTGGGGGCAATCAATAGCTAAGCAATTGGACTTAAAGCCCAGTCAATGGGAGGAGACTCGTGATACTATAAACATAGCCAGATACACATGGCCAGAGAGGTCATAGATCTTAGAGAAAGTTGCAAGGTCGTCATATCCCAGTAATTTCTTGCTAAGTGCAATATAAGTATCCTTATATTTACAGAAAAATATCCCAGACGCCACTCAATAAAGAAGCTTCTTTTGCACCAGATGAAGAACAGCACAGAGTCCCACAACTGGTCACACATAGACATTGTCTGTGAATTATCCAAGTCTAACCAGCATATCTACAATTCAATCACTATACCCAAGGCCCATGCAACATAGAACAAGGGGCCAAGGGAACATTAATTAACCTCTTAACTCTCATTAAGGAACAGGGGGCCAGAAACACAAAAGGCCAAACTGTGGAGATTAGGAGTCTACAGAGTATGGATCAATGGTCTCCTATATTCAGCGTCACTCACCCAGGGCTCAGGGAACATTTTGGAAGAGGGGGCAGAAAGATTGCAAGAGCCAGGAAGGTGATGTGATAAGCACAAAAAAAAAAAAAAAAAAAAAAANCTATTTATCTTATTGGTCACATCTGCCAAATTGTTTCTGGGGACACTGGTTGTAAATTGATAAGCTTGTAACCATTATCAGAGAAGCAACTTTCTACTGTTGCATCAAAAGTGCATTGTGATTGGTTGACTGGAAGTTAAGCCTTTCAAAATGGACAGTAAGGAAATAACTTGATTCTATCCACTCATGCACACACTATCTCAGTTATTCCCCCAGAGGGGCACCACTGGGAGGGTGCAATGTTATATTATCATTTTTTAAATAAGTAAACCACTCAAAGAAGGAAAGCAAAAGTATATGAGTTCACATAAACGCAGTAAGCAAGTAGAACATATTAAATTCTGAGAGCCTTACCTATCATCCCACACCAACTAAGCATTGCCAAAATTGTTTGCACAATCGAGCTAAAGTTTAAATTTTTGGAAGAATACTTCTCTAGGAGCAAGATGAGAATTAGTCTGGTTTAAAGGTGGTAAAAAAGGAGGATAAATCAAAACATTATTATTAGAACTGATGGCTTCCTTCATGGTGAGAAAAAAATATTTTCCCTTCCTTCATGTTTAAAGTTTCTAGAGGAAATGGACTGAAGGGAAACATCCTCAATATAATCAAAGCCATATACAACAAATCCCAGCCAACATCATTCTAAATGGAGAAAGAAAATTAGGCTTCTCTTTCAAGGTGGGAAACCCGGCAAGGCCTGCCCCTCATCGCCACTCCTCTTCATAATAGTTACTTGAAACACTAGCTATTGGCAATTAAGCAATAGAAAGGAAATTAAAGGAGTACTAATTGGAAAGAGAAAGTCAAACATCCTTTTTAGCAGATGATATGATAGTTTTTTACCTTAAGGAATGCTAAAAAACATCCACCAGAAAACTCCTGAGAAATGATTAAAAGTTTCAGTAAGTGGCCAGATACAAAATGACCTAGAGAAATCAGTAGCCATTTCCTTACACCAACAAAAAGCAACTGAGAAGGAATATAAGGAGACTTCCCATTCACAATAGCACTAAAAAAAAAAAACGTGGGAACACACCTAACCAAAGGACACTGAAAGACCGTCTACACAAAAATTTTAAACCTCTGATAAGGAGATGAATCATGAAAAAAATTGAGAAAATCTCCCCAGCTCATGGAATTGGAAAGATGTTTGATATGAGTAAAAATGTCCATTTCCTACCCAAATTAATATACAGATTGAGCAATCCCAATCAAAATCCTCATATTTCTTCACAGACTTGGGCAAAAAAATCCTTAAATTTCATATGAAAAAAAGAACAAAAGACCCCTAAAACAGCTAAAGCAATCCTCGGAGTTTTGGGAAAAAAATGCAATACACGGAGGTATACCCTTGCCAGACTTCAAGCTATATTACAGGGCTAAGGTCATAAGATAGTCTGGTATAGGGAAACAAAAAACAGAGCCTGTTGACCAATGGAACAAAACTGAAGATCCAACGTGACCCATACAATTTCAGCAATCATATTAGGATAAAGGGGCCAAAAAAGCTTCATTGGGAGGAGAGATAGCATGCTTCAGCAAAGATGGCTGGCCAAAACTGGCGGGAGTCCCCCACCATTTGTAAAAAGAACAAATTATGGAGGCGGCCCGGTGCGGTCTCACCCTGGTAGGCAACTGAATTCGCCAAGGAATCAATAGACCTCCAACATGAAACGCTGCAAATTTAAAGAAGGTGACGTAAGAAACAGTTGGTTAGCAATCTACAAGACATCGGAGTGACAAAGAAAAGGATTGGCTAAAGGTCAAACAGCCAGCCACGAGAGAGAATAAAGGCTAAACAGCAGACAAGTGGACAATATCAAGACTCAGAAAGTGTAAAGTGGGAGGAAGAAAGAATCAAGCAAAGCATGTTGATGAGAACAATGCAGGTATGAGGAGAAACTCAATGCGGAGGAAGGTTGGTAACACTGTTACCCATGTGAATATCCTGAAAGAGCAATGGAAACGAATATGATACAAGCGTAGCGTCAATGAACAAAGAAGAGAAACGACAAGAAGCAAAGAAAAACAAATGACCATACTCAAACAGGTTTAGGAGTAAAGTAGTGAACAGAAACTTTCACCAGTGAGGAGATACAAGATGGCTGAGAATCTTAAAAAGTTCCAATCCATTAATTAATAAGAGGTTAAAAGGAAATTAAAACCACTCTAAGAATCTCATCGTCTCTTGATAAGATGGCAAGATCAAGAAAACAAAAGAACCCAATGGTGGAACGTTATGAAGTGGAGAAAGGGGATTTTCATACACTGCTGTGTGGAAAATGTAACTAGTACACACTGTGGAAAGCATGTGGAGACCCTTAAAAGACTCTAAAAGAGCTACCCAGACCCACCATACCATCCCTGGGGTCCATATACTCACAAGACATCAGCCTACCACAAGGAAGAAACCATACACATCTATGTTTCATTGCAAACTCTCTCCACAATAGTGGAGAACTGGAAACCAAACCAAATAGCCCATCAACTGATAGTGGATAAAAAAATGTGCGTAAAGTACACAGGTGGTAAAATTTTATGCAGTGGTATAGAAAGATAGACATCATAGAATTTTTGACAGTGTATGTGATGGTAAATTGGAACCCAAAGGTGGTATGCTAAAGGTGATTGGACAAACACAGTGCAACCCCAACCCCCAAATGGAGGAATTGTTTCCCTCATTTGTGGATACTAAAGCCCCGAAATCCTCAAGGAAGCAAATTGCTGCTGGGCTATTATAATGTGCCATCCCCATCTAATGGGCCTCTGAATTAGCTTACCACTTATTTTCATTACATGATAATCTAACATATAAGGTGGAAGGTATGTATTATTCAATTTACGACTCAATATAAAACTAAAGGGAAAAAAAAAAAAAAAAAATGTGAATCCTGGAACCATATTTCAGAGTTAACATAGTTTATTCCCGAGGGACATAAATGCCTGGCACCATATATGAAATTATCTAATAGGCATATTTTGAGACGCAATACAAACCTAATGGAGGGAACAGCAACAAACATATAAGGATGGGTAAACAGAGAATGGACGTATACCAGTTTAAAATTCTGCACCCAACCAATTCCAAAACTTACTAGAGCAGAGCAAAACTTTAAAAAACTGAACTACACAGTAGGGCAATATACATAGCATATGAATTGGGTGGATTCGTGGGGAGAATGCAGGAAAGGGAGAATATGTCTAAATTTAAACTACAACAAGCTATAATACATAAAGACAATTATATTAACAAAATCATTGACACCATGAAAATATCATTGTTTTGTTGGAGATTGACAACAAAAGATGGCCATAACCATCTCTATATCACACAGAGAACAGAACTGAGAATAAGCCTAATGCACATGACTGTAGAGGGTTCTTGGCATATACCAGGCCTTTAATAAGTACTTATCAAGAAGCTGAATCAATACAACTGATGGTTTGTACTACAGTGTTTGGCAAACATGCTTGCTCTTGTAAATATCCTGGAATGCCTGTTAAGAAAGAGGTTCTATGGTCTTCTACCTGATCTGTTAATGGACACTCAGCACTTTTTCAACATCTGGGGATTTAATGATTGTCCCTGGCTATTATTGGAGTCAGACTAGGTGGAAAATAGCAGTAAAGCTAAAGAAGCTGCAATGGAAAAAAAAAAGCACCTCCAAATTGGTATTTTCACAGTAAAAATCCATGGGGATCTTGACAAGAAGCTCTTCTGATTCTTGTGCATCTTATTCTTAAGCTACAATGCATCCACAAAACAACAACAAAAATGAACAACCTGTTACAACTGGATAAGTGAATAGCATTGAGGAACATAAAACAGCATAAATGATCGTGATTTTTCTGCATTATAAACAAAACTATTTAATAAAGAAGCCAATATAAAATAACTTATAATAGCGTAAGCATAATTAGGAATTAAATTTAACCAAGGCGATAAAGGATTATCCACTGAAACATTAAAACATGATTTAAAAATTTAATTAAGACACAATAAATGGAAAGATATCTCCATTTTATTCAATGTTACCTCACAAATTGGCATGTATTTTTATCCAAAATCCAATGAAAGTTTTCATAGAAACAAACAAAAGACCTGAAAATTTATGTGGAATGAGAGAAGTTCCCTGAGAAGTCAAAGCAACCTTGAGCAAAAACAGCAAGGACGCTAAGTGGTTTCATACTCTCCTACAGCACCATGGCATTCAAAACAACAGCACTGGCAGAAGCAAGGACACAGAAGCCAGAGGAACACAACAGAGAACTCACAAATCAGTTAGGCATTTATGGCCGGTTTAGTTGGACAAAATTGCCAAGAAAACAAAACAATAGAAAAGAATATATTCTCTTTAACAAATAATGTGAGGGAACCTGGATCATCCACAGGTAGAAAATAAATTAGATCCTTATCTCCAATCACACACAAACATTAGCTTACACCCTTCCATACACAAAATTTAAGACCTGAAAATGAAGGTCTTACAATTATAATGTATTAGAAGAAACCTTTAAAAAATGGCTTTATGACATTTACTTGTTTGAACATGATTTTGGGGGGGGTGATATAAACCCCCAAACAAAAGCAAGGAAAGGAGTGTGAGAAACTAGTTTACATTAAATGAAAATAGGTCGCAAAAAGTCGCAAGAAGAGACTAGAGATAATGACGACATACATAAGAAGAGGATAAACAAGGAGATAGCCTAAAGATGGGAGGAAAGATCTTTGAATCAATAGATCACACGGGTTAATGATCCAAAATATATAAGGAACAAAGCTGAATGGCAAGAAAACAAATGATTTTGGTGAAAAAATGGGCAAATGGATGCAATGCGATGCATAGTAGATATAATACCTGTTTGTGTGCATGAATATTAAGAAATATATAGCCTATATGTTCGTATTAAGGAAGTAACAAGATATGCATTGGAAGACTTTAGTAGTGAGAGAATTTGGAGAGAGGTGAAGGTTCAAGCTCGAACACTTATAAAACAGCTGAACGACAATTTCTACACGTATAGTTCAAGCTTGGTAGTATCAGTTTTCCTGAGTAACATAGTTAGAAAATTATGTAACAGAGATTTTGATTAATCAAAGATATATTACGTATTTTGTAGTTTGAGATTATAGGTCAGTTTAGTTGTGGTTGAGTGCTTACTCTATTCCTTAATTGTATTGGTAAAACTTCCCACGTCTGTGTAAATTTTCTATTTATGAGTTTGTTGGTCTAATTTTTGAGACGCAGGGTTTCCCTGTGAAGCTCAGCTGTACCCTGGAAACCACTCTGTTAGAACGCAGGCCCTAGACTCACAGTGATCCGTCGCCTCTGCACGTCTCAAGTACGTAGGGATTCGAACGGCATGTAAGCAGTCATACACGTTGCCGAATGAATTTTTATCCCTAGAAGTCTTTAGGAATAGCGAAGGGATAACTGGGGCTGTAGAATATAATAGAAAAATAATGTATAGCTTGTGCGCATGTGCAGAGCCATGGGTTATTCCGCCAAGAGAGAGCATAGCGAGCGTGGGGTCAAGAATTTGGGACGCTCGTGAGGTTTGGGCACAATAATCTGGGAGCAATGGTGTTTATACTTGAAGGAATGCTTGTACATCAATGATATCGACTTTAGACGAAATAATGAAAAAAAAACAAACTGAGAGAAAGAATGCCGGGAGGAACAGTTAATGCAGAATGCATGGAATAACTGGGTTGGGGTGGGGGGTGTGGGGGGAAGGAAAAGGGAATTGAGCTCGAACTGAATTGAAAATGATTCTGAATGCACAAGCCATAATAAAAAAACATGTAAAAAACAAAAAAAAGAAAAATAATGATAAACCTCTTGGTGCCCGGTAATGGGAGAGGTCCACCATCACGTGAGGAGGCCTTTCTTAAACTAGGACATTCAAATGACCAACAGGAGCAAACATTCCATTCCACTGTCACTGACCATGACATTCACTCAAACCTTTTGTGAACTGTCATCCTACTTTGGGGCTGGAGAGATGGCCTAGCAGTTAAGAGCGCTGACCGCTCTTACAGAGGACCTGGGTGTCGATCCCAACACCCACATGGGGGGGCTAGAACCATCTGAAACTCCAATTACAGGAGAAACTCCAGTTCCAGGGGAATCCGATGCCTTTCTTCTGACCTCCGCGGATTTGCATGCACATGGGTGACACAAACCTACAGTACATTCATACACATACAGAAATAAATAAAAATTAAAAAAAATTTTTAAGATGCATGTTGGCAAGAATGCAGAGAAAAAGGAGGCTTATAATGTTGGTGGGAATATAAATTGGTACAACTAACTTGAAAAAAGTTAATAAAAATAAAAAAAAAAATACATCTTCTTTGGACGTAGTCCAAGGAATTACACTGCCTTAGGGTCCCATTTACCCTGCTCAGACAGTCAGAATAGGCCCACTCAACTGCCATCTTCCCACTGTTGGGTTAGGCTAAGATTGGGCTGGTTCTGAGCTCTGAACACCCTGACAAGCTAGTCATATACCTGCCCCCTCCATCTTCATCTTCTGGATCTTGGGCTAGGCTGAGAAAGTTGCTATGGAGAGCTGCTGACATAGGAGTTGGAAAGCTCTGCTCCCGTTCAAGAATGCTCTGTGAGCTAGCTAGAACCAGTCCCCACCACCATCTACACATGCAATAGGTCCTGGCTGTGTTGCTCACCCTGGACACACTGGGCTAACTGGAACCATCATGTCCTCCAGTCAAAAGTGAGAACTTGAAGTACAGACAAAATGACTATTCATACCTGAACCAAACTTCAAGTTAACAAAAGTAGGCCAGAATGTCATATCAGATACACTACCAACAAAAGAATTCCATTAGGCCTAGCGGTCACAAGTAAGAAACCACATAGATTCTTAAAGAAGAAACCAATATAATGACAATGCCATCAAACCCACCAATTGCAGCATTGGTTCTAGCAGTGAGAATTACCCCGAGGTACTCAACCAAGGGGGAGGGAAGGAACGCCGGAGAATCCACAGGGGAAATTTAAAAAATATAACAAACGTATAGGTTGGTGCGACAGAGAAGGCCGTGAGCAACGTTAAGCATGCAACTCTAGATGCTTATTCAAGAGACCCGAGGGGGGGGTGTCTGAGGGGGTCCCGCGCACACACAACGTGCAACTGAGAACAAAAAAATCCGTTAACTCCAGTTCCAAAGGGGAATCCAGGTAATGCCCATGTTGTGGACACTCACGTGTGCAATTGAACGATGACACGGGGAAAAACAAACCTGAATGCAGCAGTAACAATATGCATATGCATACAAAAATACATTAAAATAATAAAATAACACCAACATAAACATGAGCACAATTTATTAAAGTAGGGGACACAAGCAACTTAAAGAATTTTAAAAGGAAGAAAAAAATGTTGAACATGAAGCTTAACAAACACAAATCGTACAGATGAATGAAAGACAAAGGATCGTATAGTGATAAGAAAAGAATTGATGAAAGAGAAGTATTAAAGAAAACTCCAGCTAAATGAAAATGGAATAGAAAGAGACACCTCATAAAAGCTATTTGAAAATGACAGGAGAAAGCTCTCACTCAACGCAGAATGACATCAAATGGCAAGACATCAGAATATAAATAGTGATAGAAGATGAAGAGTTGTGAGATTGGATATAAGCGATAAGCAAGAATGCCAACAATAGAAGCAATGAAAAATCCTACATACAAGACAGAGTAAAAAAAAGGAGGAGAGAGGAGGAAAAGAGAAGAATATGGCAGTAAATTGGGATACCATGACAAGATCAACTTATGAATTAAAGGAATTATAGGAAGGAAGAATGCTCAGTCATGGATTCAACCTGATCTTTCAGTGGATTATACGAATAAAACTTCCTTAAATTAAGGAACAGGTACAAACCCTATTCAGAAATACAAGAGTACGACAAACAAACGCAAAAAAAGACCCAAAAAAAAAAAAAAAAAAAAGAAAGAAAACTCACAATTGCTCTGATCCCAGAATTTGACACGAAGCAAACAAATAAAATACAGCGTTATAATAGGGGGGGACTGGAGAGAGGGCACTAATAGGTAGTAAGAAGCGCTGAACCGGCTGACAGAGGGACTCGGGATTTGATCCCCAGCCCAATGCCCCTCGGATCCTAGAAACCACTGAAACCCAATATCCCTCCAGGGGAACTCCCAGTTCCAGAGGGAATCTGAACACCCTCTTCGACCAATCCGCGGCATTGCAACAGCGGGTGCACAAACACTGCATTGGCAGATGTACATTCACACACATGACCATAAATAATAAAATAAAAAAAACCAATAAGGATATGAAGCTCAAGGAAAAAAAGTTACAAAATGAAAAACCTATTACAAATACAGCTGATTTAGGTCAAACTATAAATTCAGAAGACCGGAACAAATAGTCCAAGTACTCTAATAACTATAGATGCCAAACTAGTATACTTAATCAGCCAAAACTGGTTCCTCATAGGCAAAAGAAAAGGAAATATCTCCATGATACAAATAAACTAAGAATTACTATATCCATCAAAATCAGCTGCAGGAGAATATGCTCAAAGCAATACAAAGACGGAAGAAAAGCATGGCCATATTGCAAGAGGCTCCACAAAAGAAAGCAATTAAGTATAATTCAGGAAACACAAAATAGGGACAAAACACAAATAAGAAAATAAAATGACAAAAACAATGAGACAGACATCTTGTAATTTCCGGCTCAAAAGCATAGTCTAGTAGAATCCATTTTTATCTTGGTGCACTCAAAAGCTAGCAATTGGACTAAAGCCCAGTCAATGGGAGGAAGACTGCGTGATCTAGATAACATAAGCCAGATACACATGGCCAGAGGAGGTCATAGATCTTAGAGAAAGTTGCAAGGTCGTCATATCCCAGTAATTTCTTGCTAAGTTGCAAATAAGTACCTTATTACAGAAAAAATATCCCAGACGGCACAACTCAATAAAGAACTTCTTTTGCAACAGATGAAGAACAGCACAGAGTCCCACAACCTGGCACACAAAGACATTGTCTGTGAATTATCCAAGTCTAACCAGCATATCTACAATTCAATCACTATACCCAAGGCCCCATGCAACATAGAACAAGGGGCCAAGGGACACAATTAACATTAACCCTTAACTCTCATTAAGGAACAGGGGGCCAGAAACACAAAAGGCACAAAGCCAGAGATGTGAGTTAGGAGTCTACAGAGTATGGATCAATGGTCTCCTATATTCAGCGTCACTCACCAGGGCTCAGGGAACCATTTTGGAAGAGGGCAGCAAAGATTGCAAGAGCCAGGAAGTGATGTGATAAGCACAAAAAAAAAAAAAAAAAAAAAAAGAGGGGCTGGAGAGATGGCCTAGTGGTTAAGAGTGCCGACCGCTCTTACAGAGGACCCGGGTTCGATCCCCAGCACCCACATCGCAGCCAAGAACCGTCTGAAACTCCAATTCCAGGAGAACTCCAGTTCCAGGGGAATCCGACACCCTCTTCTGACCTCCGCGGCATTGCACGACACGGGTACACAAACCTGCATGCAGACAGTACATTCATACACATACAGAAATAAATAAAATTAAAAAAAAAAAGAATCCTATAAGCTCCTGGGATCCTATCCATATGAACCTACAGCATTGGTGTCAGCAGGGACAAGACCCATGCAAGCTCAACCAGACAAAACCCAGCATGGAACTGGGGAAATGGGCAGCAGACGCCAATCTTATTGGTGAGGAAGGAATGGCCTTCTTATAGTAAGGGACTCTGGATAGGCTGACTAGAGCTCAGTGGATGGACTGGCACTGAGGAATGGCAGGGGAGATAAATTTGGCACAATAAATCCTAGCACAAATTACAGAATGTATGAATTCCAGAGGGGGAGTTTGTGGGAGGGTGCTGATGGAGAATGGGGTATAAAGGCAATTAAGACTGACTGAAATGTTATGTATGAAATAAATTCAATAAAATATAAATCCCCAATTCCCTCCCCCCCAAACCCCCAAACCATTTTTGTTGTTGTATTAGCTCCTTTTCTGTTTCTGATAAAAATACTGACCAAAACTAACTTTAGGAGGAAAGGATTTACTTTATCTTATATCTCCCAGGTTATAGTTTATCACTGAGGGAGTTCAAGGTAGGAACTCAGGCCAGGAACCTGGAGGACAGAACATGGAGGAACACTACTTACTGGCTTCCTCCTCTGGTCTGTTCTCAGCCTGCTTTCTTATACAATACAGGACCACCTGCCCAGGGGAGGCACCACCTACAATGGGCTGGGCCCTCTCACATCACTCCACAATCAAGAAAATGCCCCACAGACATGGCCACAGCCCAATCCAATGGAGAAAATTCCCCAGTTGAGGTTCTCTCTAGCCAGGTGTGTCAGGTTGACAACCAAAGCTATCCAGCACAGTTGTCTACAAGAATCTCATCTTACTTTCAAGTGCAGGCACCACCTAAGGGTAAAAAGATGGAAAAATTATTTGAAGCAAATAGCACTAAGAAACAAGTAGGCATTTTCTTATATACAACAAAATAGACTTCAAATTAAAATTAATCAGAAGAGATAAAGAGAACAATCAGCCAAAGATGACATTACAATCATGAATGTATATACAACAAAGATGGGGCACACAATTTCATAAAAAAGTACTACTGGACTTCAAGACATAGATAATCTTAATTCAGTGATAGTAAGTGACTTTAATACCCAACTTTCCCCAATAGATATTGTTAGGCAGGGCCTGGGCTTGGAGATCTAAAGATGGCTCCTACCACCCTTCTCTTCCGGTCAAAAGCCTACCTCATCTCAGGCAGCTGATGCAACTTCCGTTCCTGATGTCACAAGCCACAATGACAGTACAGCCTAAGACCATATCTGGTTACATTCCAGCTTCATGACTAACACTAAAGACCCACTTTGTCCCCTCCCACTGCACCAGTTTTACCCTTACAAGTACATGCTTTGTCTCACCACCATTACCTCATCTTCCTCTCCCCAGAACTTATAAAAACCCTCATCCCCAGCCCAAGCTTGCAACTCCCCTGGCCTTCCTCTTTGAGACCTGTGGACCTGCCCAGGAGCATGTCCTAATAAGCTTCCTTTGTTAATCTGGTTTGCTCTGGCCCGTTTCTTTTGCTGGGAAAAAGCCTTTCAGATATGTCATCTGGACAAAGAATAAACAGAGAAGCATCTGAATTAAAGGATTCCATACATCGAATGGACCTAATAGACATCTAAAGAATACTGCACCCAAGAATCAAGGAATATATATTCTACTCAGCAGCCCATTGAAGTTTCTCTAAGATAAATCACATACTGGAGTGCAAAAACCTCAACAAAGTCCAAAAAACTTGAGATATTTCCATGTATTCTATTGGACATATATTGGTTACTTTTCTGCCATTGTGACCAAGGCAACTTATAAAAGGAAGAGTTGATTCGATCTTATGGTTCCAGGAGCAAGGGTCCATAGTGGTGGGGGAGGAGGTGGGGGAGGAGGGGGAGGAGGTGGCCAGAGCAGAAAGCTGAGCATTCACATCTTCAGGCAGGCACAGGAACATCTGGCAAGACTTGTGAACCCTCAAAGCCCTCCCCCACTCTGCCCCAGTGACATGATTCCTCCTAGTAAGATTACTCCTCCTAAAACTGCCCAAAACTGTGCCACCAACTGGGGACGAAATGCTCAAATATTCAGAGCCTAAGGGGGACATTCTCATTCAAACCACCTTATTACTCTCTGGCCTCTATAGGTTCATGACCATATAAAATGCAAAAGCCATCTAGTCTACCTTCAAAAGCCCCCATAGTCTTTAAAAGTCTCAATATTATTCAAAAGTCCAGATTCCAAGTCTCTTCTGAGACCCAAAGCAATATTTTAACTTCAACCCCTGCAATATCAAAAGACAAACTGCATACTTCCAGCATACAATGAAACTGAATACACATTTCTATTCCGAAAAGGAGGAATGGGGGCATATAGAGGAAATACTAGAGCAAAACAAGACCAAAAACCTATACGGAAAACACCAAATCCAGTGGCTCCATGTCTAACTTCAGGGACTTCACTTCCAAAGAGCTTCTTAAATGGCTCAGTCCCTTCTGCTTTGCTGCATGCAACCTGCACCTTCCTCTTGGACTGGTGACACTCCCTATATGCAGCGCTCCTTGGCAGGTGGCTCACAGCTTTAGTATCTCTAGCATCTTGGGGTTTCCTCTGCCAACCAGGCCGAATTCATCTTCACAGCTTCATGCAGTTGCCTGTCAGGACTCCTTGTCATGTCAGGATCTTCTATTCAGAGAGTCTCCTGCTACATACTGCCTGCCACTGGTGGCTCTCTGAAACCATGGAGGAAGAACCAATAACTCAGTCAGTCTTGCATCTCTCCCGCCTCTAACCCTAGCACAAGGTGAAGGACTCTGCAAGTTCTCCTGCCAGCCTGCATGGACCCTGTTCACTCCACCCACATTACCAGCAGCTTTTGTTCATAGCAGTTTTCTGGGAGCAGGAAATCCTTGGGATTTTTCCTTTCATCAATTGAAGGCCTAGCCGGGTGTGGTCTTGCCCTGAAGGTACTCTTTCCATTGTTTAAGTGCAAATCTCTAGCCTTAATTGCTTTAATTTCCTATCTAAGAGAGCCTCTCCTTCAGCACATGTCTTGGCTCCAGCATTAATCTCCCTAGTGCTCTTTTTCAATCCAAACTCTACATTCTGCATTTCTTTCTGCCTTGTTTGCCCCTTTTCACTCTAACTCTGCATACTATTCACTGTTAATCACCATGCTACTATATCTATGTTAGGCTGTGTTGAAATTTCCTTTGCTAAAGAAATTAATCTATTACTTTTTTTTTAATTTTATTTATTTCTGTATGTGTATCAATGTACTGTCTGCATGCAGGTTTGTGCACCCGTGTTGTGCAATGCCGTGGAGGTCAGAAGAGGGTCTCAGGTTCCCCTGGAACTGGAGTTCTCCTGGAATTAGAGTTTCAGATGGTCCTCGGCCGCCATGTAGGTGCTGGGGATCGAACCCCGGGTCCTCTGTAAGAGTGGTCGGCACTTTTAACTGCTAGGCCATCTCTCCAGCCCCAATCTATTACTTTTCAACTTAGCCTCAGGCAAGCTCTTGGGCTGGGCTCAGCCAGATTTTTTGACAAAATATCCTAGTTGCTGTTTAAGTCCTTATTTCCTTCTGGAATGACTGCTCTCAGCATACCTTTTTCTAGGTTCTTATCAGAACAGCCTATTAAGCTTGGTTTAGAGCGCTGAGCAACTTTTTTAGTCTAAACCTCCAAAGGTTTCCACATGCCTCCTCAAACCCACATGGTCAGGTTCCTTGTAGCCAACAGCCCATTTTCTGATACCAACTTCTGTATTAGTTACTTTTCTGTTGTTATGATAAGATACCATGACCAAGGAAACCTGTAAAGGAAGAGTTTGAGCTTAGGGATCCAGAGTCCGCATGGCGGAAGGAGGTGAAAATTGAGAGCTGAAAACTGAGCACTTTCATCTTTAAAAAAGCACAGGAACAGAAAGACAGGGAACCCAGCAAGGTTTAAGAACTCTCAAAGGCTGCCTGCCTCCTAATGACCAGCTTCTTCCAGTGAGGTCACACCCCCTAAACCTCCCCAAACAGCGCCACCGACTGGGGAAAAATGTCCAAAGACAGAGCTTGTAGGGGACAGTCTCATTCAAAACACATGGAGCCTATGGGAGACATTCTCATTCAAACCACCATAAACCATAATGCAATAAAGCTTAAGATCAGTAGCAAAAGAAGGTCTAAGTGACTACATGAACTCATGGAGAATAAGTAACACATTCCTGAATGATGAATGGCTCAAAGAAGAAATCAAGAAAGGAATCAAAATATTCCTGGAACTAAATAATGAAAACACAACACAACAAACCTCTGAGAGTGTAAATCTTTGAAGAAAGAAATTGAGGAAGACATAGATAGATAGAAATGCCAACCAAACTCATGGAGTTGTAGAATTAATATTGTGAAAGTGACCATCCTACCAAAAGCAATGTATAGATTCAATACAGTCTCAATCAATATCCCCATGATAATTCTTTACAGAAAAATAGAAAAAAATTAAATTCATATGGAATTACAAAAGATATCAGATAGCCAAAGCAGTTCTGAGCACAAAGAGCAATGCTGGGGGATGACCATACTAAAAAAAAAAAAAAAAAACAAACAAAAAGAGGAAATTGTATTTGCTCAAAAGACTATTTAAAACAACACAAACTATATATTATATGTACATGTATATAACAGAAGGCTAAATAACAAAAAACCACAGTGCCAGTTAGGGCAAATCTCCCTTTGAGTTGTTGGTCAGGGTGACCAAGAGCCTCCTCAGTAATACAGGCTATTGCCACAGCTTTGACTACCTCTAAGAACTTGAAGATAAGTCTCTATTGCAGAAGACAGGACATACTTTAGACATGGCACTTGGAGTAATGGAGCTGGAACTGATCTCAAAGTCTCTTCACTGCAAAGTAGCTCCCATAGTAACCGAAGATGCTATGCAAGGGGAGCGAGTGCCATGGGCCTGGGCGGCCCCACAGGTGCAGGGATCATGTGTAGTTTGTGCCCACAGACCCAGTTGGTCAGCATGTCTAGCCAGCATGTCCCAAGTTGCATCTTCACAGAGCTGTGGCCTTGGCTTTTGGTAGGTCCAGCATCCCACACTCTGTGGCCAGAATGAATGAAAAAGCATGCTGAAACTGCAGTGAGAAACTAGTCCTTGAACCCAACTCAACAGGATGATGTGGAGAGCAAGAAAATGAAGATGGAGAGATTGTCAGAGATAACTCTGAATTGAGACACCAGGGTGACACTGGTCCCTGGTGCAGGGATTTATGAGGACAACAGAAACTTGGCCATAGGATCAGGCAAAAGGCCGATGGGACACGCACACCTCACACAGGTAACAGGCATGCACCCCCAAGCCCTGCCTAGCAACTACTTTTTACTTGCACATACAAGAAATAAATGAGGAGATGACAGAGAACCAGGAGGACCACTCCCAGTGCATGTCAGTGTCTATGTGTGCCCTTGAAAAGGGGAAGAGACAGGACAATGAGGGTGGGGAGATGCTCAGTGAGGTGGTGGATGGTGATGATGCTAAGGATGGCAAGGCACAATTTGTGCCCCTTGAGCCTGGCAGTGTGCTCCCCAAGGCCCTGGTCTGGGTGTGGTGCAGGTGAGGAGTTTTAAGGAGAAAATGACTTCATGTTTGACTCTGAAGACCTGAAGCGTGACTCCAGTAACACATCTCATCACTTCTTCCCCTGACCACGGAGGAAATGGTGAAAGCAGAGGCCAAAAACCCAGCTGGGTCCTTGACCATGGTAAAAACAGAAAGAGAAATGAAACACTTGATCCATCTGCCTGTTTGACCAAAAGTGAGAGGTGTTTTCTTCCAATATTGATGTCCCTCCAATGAGAAATTTGTCAGCAAGAAACTGTTGCCTCTGTTGGTTGCACAGAAGCCAAAAATGTTCTTTCTTAAACACAAATATCATCATGTGGACAGAGTGATGGAGAAGGAAGATAGGAGGAACCAATGTAATTGAAATTATGAGTCTTCCCAGAACCTGGAGCTGTGGTCCCCTCAAATGAACCTGAAGCTGTGGTCACCTCCCATGAACCTGGAGCTGTGGTCGACTCCCATGAACCTGGAGCTGTGGTCCCCTCCCATGAACCTGGAGCTGTGGTCCCCTCCAATGAACCTGGAGCTGTGGTCCCCTCCAATGAACCTGAAGCTGTGGTCGACTCCCATGAACCTGGAGCTATGGTCCCCTCCAATGAACTGGAAGCTGTGGTCCCCTCCTATGAACCTAAAGCTGTAGTAGCCTCCCATGAAACTGAAGCTATGGTCCCCTCCTGTGAGTTTGGAGCTGTGGACATCTCCCATGAGGTAGAGCTGTAATTTTCTTCTATGAACCTGAAACTATGGTTGCCTCCATGAACCTGTAGCTATGGTCCCCTCCCATGAACCTGTGGTCTACTCTCATGAATCTGGAACTGTGATGCCCTACCATGAGCTAGAACTGTGGTCCCTTCCTATGAACCTTGAGCTGTGGTCCCCTCCTGTGAGCTGGAGCTATATTCTCCTCCTGTGAGCTGGAGTTGTAGTCCCCTCCTATTAATCTGGAGCTGTAGTTCCCTCCCTTGAGCTGGAGTTGTAGTTCCCTCCTGTGGTCCCCTCCAATGAGCCTGGAGCTGTGGTCCCTGACCATGTTCCAGGTTCCATACTCCTCTGATGGTAGGCTGTTGGTAGATCAGGTTGAAGGATGGAGGGCAGTATTTTCAGCCTTCTCTGAGTGGCTTCACTCCCCACAACTCCCTTCTCCTGAGGTCCCAGGTTGTGCATGGCAGTGGCTTTTCATGTGTTGGGCTTACTATGTTGGGGAGATTTCTGTAATTTGCAGATTTTAGTCTGAGGAAGACCAAGTCTCAAGAAAGGACTTCCCACCTGTTAAGAGCTAGCTATGGTCTTGACTCTACACATGGTCCTGGACACCCAGGCCTTGATGTTGGCCCTTTCCCAATTCCTAGGCATCAAGAGGGTCTTCCACCATTTTTCTACTACTCATCTATAGCCCCAGTGTGCCTTCATCTGTGCCTGACTGAAAATATCAAACACCTAATTGTGTTTCTGGAGATAAAAATCACAGTCTGGAAAGTTAAAAACAACAGCAACAGCAACAAAACCCCAAACAAGAAACCAAAAAACTAAAATGGCACCCCAAATCTACTATGGTCCTACATCAACTATAACTGTTGTTCTTAAAATATATACTATATAGTGTATAATATATTATATATAATATGTAAAATATAGTCATGCATCGAGGGAACAGGAATAGATAGAAACACAGACCACAAAGTACTTGTGAAGACAGAAGCAGTAATGAGGTTGCTACATACAGAAGACTGACAGGAAGCTATCTAGTAGCTGAACGACATGAGACAGAATTGTTCTCAAGGTCTTCAGAAGAAACCAACCCAACTGACACATTTGCTAGGGAATTCTAGCCTCCAGGACTGACACGATAAATTTCTGCTACATAAAAAATGCTACACAAGCCAGGCATGGTGGTGCATGCCTTTAATCCCAGCACTCCGAAGGCAGAGGCAGGCAGATCTCTGAGTTCAAGGCTTGCCTGGTCTACATAGTGAATTTCCTGGCCAGCTGAGACAAAAGGGAGACTGTGTCTCAAAAAAAAATTCTACACAAACTGCCAAGGGAGAAAACCAGTCAGTTATCCTTTCAGCAATAATCTCTACTGGTGCAGTAGCAGCACTTTTATTTTAGGGGTAATGTAGAGCTGTCTAACTAGACTTGAGGCTTCAATGAATAGGAGGGAACGCATGTGTGGTATTAGAAATAGCCAAATATATAGGGCTGAAGAGGTCATAGATCCTGCAGAAAAACCTACTATTCTCATACCTAGATCAACATAATTTCTTATTGTATTCTAAATATGTATCCTTGTAGGGAAATCCAGCTTGAATTGCAGGCTAGCTTCCCAGCTGGCATGCCTCAGGGCACCGCATGGCCAAGAGTCTGGCTCTGCCTCAAGGAGGAGCAAGCAGCATGGCCTAGGTGCAAGATGCTGGGTGGAGCAAGGTGTGCAGTGGTGTAGTTGGGGGGCTCATGATTGGTCCTGGGGACTGACGTCATTTGGTTTATAAAAGCAAGCTGTGGCAACGAGTAAATTTGAATTCCATAGTAACACCATTATGGGATTCCCAGCCATTATTTTTATTAATTATTACACGCA
The DNA here is from genome assembly GCA_009823505.1 of Rhizomys pruinosus. Classification (NCBI taxonomy): domain Eukaryota; kingdom Metazoa; phylum Chordata; class Mammalia; order Rodentia; family Spalacidae; genus Rhizomys; species Rhizomys pruinosus. The sequence continues at coordinate 928,447 of VZQC01013319.1, read as the reverse complement.
TACAGGCTAAGTTAGGCCTGCATTTCATTCGGGTGGCCAGTGGGTTGGAAAAAGGTTCCCTTTGTGGACCACCAACCTGGGTAGCTGGTGTTGTGAGTGAAATTCCTGTCCAGGCTCTGGGCAGGTGGGAAGTCACGGCCAAGAGTGGAACACATGTCTCGTGGGTCCAAGCTAAGAGCCTAAGTTGGAATTATCATTTAGGCTGTAGCCGGCTGGTCTCTGCGCTGAGAGGCCAGTTCCCCACAGCAACTGTGGGCAGGTGCTGTGTCCCCCTCCCCCTTAGCAGGGCCACATGGTTCCTGTTCAGCATAAAAAGAAAAACTTCCTATATATCCTTGTATTTACAAATAAGTGGACCTCTCACCCCTCATCAAAGAAGTCTCTTTTTGCAACATATGGAGACTACTATGATGTTCCACAATTGATCAAATTCAGAGATTAAGTGTCTGTGAAATGCCCAGCCCTAAGTGACACACACTTAAGGCTCAGGGAATACAGTGGAACAGGGGGTGGTAAGAATATTAATGCCTCTCTCAATTCTTACCAGTGAAGCTTCCTCATACAACAGGTGATGATTAACCCAGAAATTCATAACTGGCCAAATTGCAGAATGTCTTATTGACTATAGAGTACTTACACCTGATCAGGGCCTCTATATAAAACCTCTTTCAGCCAAGGGTGAAAATATTGTAAGAGCTAGAGGTGCTGAATGACAATGCATTTTTTAGACAGCTGGGAAGTTACTCATATGAAATCACAGCAAAGGTAACAGCATGCACAAGACCCATGCAACCTCAAGCTAGACAAAATCCCAGCACAGAAGTAGGAAAGGGGGTAAGAAACCCCAACCTTCACTAAGGAACTTTTGGCAACCAATAACTACTGAGAGGTAGAGTCAGTTTTTTTTGTATAATGCTAGATAGGTTAACCAGGCTCCCATAGATGGACCCACAGTGAAGGATGTTTGAGGACAAAAACTTGACTTGTTAGGCCTTAAGATATATGACAAAGTACATGAAATCTAGAGATACGGGTCGGTAAAGGGGCTTAAATATGATAAAATATACTGTATAAAATTCACAAAATTCAATAAAAAAATTTAAAAAGACCGAGAATATGAATAGATGTTTCTTCAAAGAAGACATACTAATAGCCAATAGGGACATGAAACATGTTTAAAGTCACTATTCACCAGTGAAATGCAAATCAAAAACAAAATGTGCTGTCACTTCACATCTGCCAGAATAGTAGTTATAGAGGAAGGGGATCAGTGGGGGGGGGGACACAAGAGAGGGTCATAGGCATGTCTGCGTGTAAATGTGACAAAAGAATAGTATAACACGAATGAAAATGTCATTTGAAACCATCGTGTATAATCAATATATACTAATAAAGTAAAGAAAAAGTGACAACAAATTTTGGTTTCCAGTGGTGAAGCTGATAAGTAGGTATACAAAATGGTATGTGTATCCTCTATGCAGAAGAGGTTTCAAAAGACTAAAGAAGCATGTTTGATTAGTAGCCTTATCTCTGGATATTTGTCCTAAAGAAATACAATCAGGACCTGAAGCAACGGCAGCACTCTGATGTGCACTGCGGCACTGTTCCTGAGAGCCAAGATGTGGAATGAACCTAGAGGCCCCTGGCGAATGGATAGTGTCATGCATGCAAATGGAAGGCTAGTCTACTTTATAAACAAAGTATTCTGCAATATGTGACAACAGCACGGATAAACCATGAGGACAAAACCTATGTCTTAAGGGAAGCCACTCATGTGCTATGCAATACCTGTATTAAAACTCTTTTATCTTCAGTTTAGTAAATTATTTTCTAATCATTTTAAAATTATTTTATTTTACATCTATGAGTTATTACCTGCATGTATATAAGTGCACCTGTGCTGTGCAATGTCCACAGAGGTAAGAAGAAGAAATTGGATTGCCCTGGAACTAGAGTTACAGATGGTTGTTAGCTGCCATATGGGTGCTGGGATTTGAACCTGGGTCCTCTGCAAGAGCAGTCAGTCCTCTTAACAACTGAACCATCTCTGTAGCCCCAGTTTAGTAAATTCTTAATGAAGAATAAAAAGACCATCCACAATGATCAAGTTAGCTTTGTTCAGATATGCAGGATGGTTCAAAACACCTAAGTCAATAAATGTAATAAACTATATAAATAGACTTAAAGACAAAATTACATGATTACATCTCAATAGATGCAGAAAAGGGCCTTGACAAAATCCAACATGCATTCATAATAAAAGTTCTAGAGAGAACTGGCCTGGAGGGAACATACCTCAAAATAATTAAGGTTATATACAAGACCCACCTTCAAACATCATTCTAAATGGAGAAAAACTGGAAGCATTCCCTTTAAAATAAGGAGCCAGGCAAGACTGTCAACTATTCCTACTCATTCTCAATATAGTCCTGGAAACCCTAACTATAGCAATAAGAAAAGAGAAGGAAATTAAAGGGGTACTAATTGGAAAAGAAGAGGTCAAATTATTCCTATTTGTAGATTATATAATACAGAAGAGAGCCTGAATATTCTACCAGAAAACTTCTAGAAATGACCAACACTCTCAGCAAAGTAATAGGATATAAAATCAAATTACGAAAATTACCAGACTTTCTATATACCAATATCAAGCTGTCAGAAAAAGAGATCAAAGAAACAGTCTCATTCAAAATAGCCTCAGGGAAATAAAAATCTAGGAATAATCTAACCAAAGACATTAAAGATCCCTACAATAAAAATTTTAAATATTTGAAGAGATATATTGTGGAAGACACTAGTTGAAGGAATGACCTCCCTTGTTCTTAGATTGGTATAATTAATATTGTGAAAATGACCATCCTATAATAATTTACATAAATTATACATATATATGTATATATATAATCCAATCAAAATCCTTGACTTTTTCATAGAAATAGAAAAATACCACCCCCAAATTCATATAAAATCACAAAATACTCCAGATAGCCAAACCAATCCTTAGCACAGAGAGGGGGATTGCCATATGAGATATCAAACCATATTAAAGAATTATAGTCATAAAACAGCATGGTATTGGCACAAAACAGACATGCAGATCAATGGAACAAAATAGAAGACCCCAAAATGAATGTATGCATTTTCAGTCACCTGAAACAACTCAGGTTCAGTTCAGCCAAGAACAGTCACTGGAGGAAAGAGCATTGTCAACAAATGGTTCTGGGAAAACTGGGTTTCCATGTGAAGAATGAAATGAAACCCATATCTATCACCCTGCACAAAAATCAACATCAAATGGAACAAATACCTCAATATGAAGCCTGAGACACTGAAACAGGTAGAAGTAAACATAGGTAGTACCATAGAAGATATACATGCAGAAAAAGATTTTGTAAATTGGGCATTTGTAACTTGGGAATTAATGTCAACAATTGACAAATGGGTCATTAAACTAAAAAGCATCTGCACAGTAAAGGAAACAACTAATCAAGGGGAGAAGAAACCTATAGAATGGGAGAAAATCTTTTCCAGCTTTGCATCTGATAGAAGATTCCTTCCAGAATACAAAAAGAACTCCCTAGAATAAAGAATTAGACAGGCATGGTGACACAGGCCTTTAATCCCAGCACTTGGGAGGCAGAGGCGGGCAGATCTCTCTGAGATCAAGGCCAGCCTGGTCTACATAATAGTGAGTTCCATGCCAACTGTAGCTATAGGGAGACCCTGTCTCAATCAAAGGGGGGTATAGATCCGAACTGAAGAAATAAAAGACAAAACGAAAGGCCAAAGGCCCACAGGAATGAATACTGGAAATGTTATACAGGGAAAGAGATCAAGATGAACCTGAAAGNATGTGAGAAGACACAGCTTTTCAACCTTCCAATATGGACTGAAGACTCATGTCTCTCCAAGAATCCTCCAAACCTTTAGTGCCAGATGGGGACTGCTGAGATATCCAACTTGTGGACTGAAATACTACTGGTGTTTCTGCCTCTTTGGAGTATAGAGTGTCATTGTTGGACTGCCCAGGCTGTATCATGGAGACCAGTACAGGTAGATCAAGACAGGACACAGTGCTTACTGTACCTCACTTGGTGACCATGAGAAGGGAAAATCCCAGTGTGGAACACAAGGGCAGAATTGATGGTAGTTTGGACTTACCAAGGAGGAAACATCAAACATGACATCTTTCAGCCTAATAAAAAAAAATCATAAGCTGAAGATGGTAAAACCCATGATATATGTGGCATGCATATGTGCATATTTTAAAGTCATACATATTGGAAGGAATAACAACAACAACAACAACAATAACAACAACAGAAAGACTTTGTCAAAGAACTGACTGAAAAGGTGAGCTTGGAACAGTAAACTTCTGCATCTAGAATTTTGAGAGAGACTGAGAAAAAGATGAAAAAATGTTTGGCAGAATGCATGAGCTCTGGTGGGGTGGGGGCAGGGAGGGGGGCATGGGTCTAGATTTGATTTTAATGTAATTTTATATGAAATGCACAGAGCTTCAATAAAACATTGGTGGAAAAAAAAGAAATAGCTTTAAAAGTGTTCAGCATTTAGAAAAGGGACACAGGTGGATGAGAAGCAAAACAGTCTACTTTCTCTGGAGCTGTTGTCTTGGTCTCTAGTCAATTCTGGCTGTTTTCTTTCATGAGCTAGAAGACATCATGTTAATATCAGTAGACTATTTAAGGGAACCACAGATCCCACTTCTCTGCTGTTGAGGTCTGTGTGTGTGTGCATGTATTCACGTGCATACAAATACATGAATCGATCAAGCGCAAAATACTTCAGCATCACCAAAAGCACACAAAAGCACATTAGGAACAAAAGTTTTATTTCTTCACTTTCTGTATCATATTTGCTTTCATTAATATTTAGGTTTAGTTAGTATTTCAGCAACTAAAAAATATAAATCAAAAGCTTTGATTTTTAAAACATCAACACATGTCCCAAACTACTTTTATTGAAATGTTCTACAACATATAACTTATTGAAAAATATGCTATACTCTATAATGTTATCTCAAAACAATAAGAAAAATGGGCAATACTAAATTGCCACTTTCTTTGTAACTGATTATTTGTATCAAGGTTGCTCCCCTAGTTGGATGAATGTAACTATATATGTTATGTTTCTTAATTAAGCCTACAATAGAACATTAGTAAATTATTCAAGAATGTGTTCTCCAAAAAAAAAAAAAAGTGTTCAGCATCCTTAGTAACTAGGGAAATGGAAATTGATACTGCTTTACGATTTCATCTTTTTGACACTCAGAGTGGCTAAGACCAAGAGAAAATGACACAAAATGCTAGTGAGGATTTGGGGAAAGGGAGCCTTCATTCACTGCTGGTGGACTGCAAACTGATGCAACCACTATGGAAATCAGTGTGGAGAAATTTTCTAAAATTTAAAATAGGACGACCATGTCACCCAGATAAACCACTTCTTGGCATATACCCGAAGGACTTAATATCCTTCTACAGAGATAGTTGCTCAGTGGTGTTTGTAGATGCTCTTTTAACAATTGCTAGGAGCCAGGCGTGGTGGTGGCACATGCCTTTAATCCTAGCACTCGGGAAGCAGAGGCAGGCAGATCTTTGTGAGTTTAAGGCCAGCCTGGTCTACAGAGTGAGTTCCAGGACAGCTGGGGTTACAGGGAGACCCTGTCTCTAAAAGACAAAAAAAAATTGCTAGGGTATGTAAACAACCTAAATGTCCCCTAAATGAATGGATAATGAAAATGTGGGACATTTGTATAGTGGGGTTCTACTCAGTAGTAAAGAAAAGTGAAATCATGAAATTTGCAAGTAAATGGAAGGAACTAGAAACTCTTATAGTAGGTGAAGTAGCAATGCATGTTCTCTCTCACTGTGGATCCTAGCTCCAGATCCTTAGATGTGAGTATATATCCTCACGTAACTGCAGGAGCCAGGAAAATGGAAAGGAACAATGTGGGTAAAGGGGAAGGAGGAGCTCCTGAAAGGGAGACAGGGAAATGGGGAAATGGGGGGGGGCACTTTAACTGGGCAGGATATAGGAAGGGCTAAAGAGGAAAGAGAGATAAGTAATCCTTAGGTGGCATGAAAAACCAGAGGGAAATGTATTAATTCAATAACTTATTGAAAAATAGACATATAAGTACAAGTACATGTATATAGCTAAAGGCTATATAACAAAAACCACAGTGCTGGGTAGCAGAGGCCTCCCTTTGAGCTGTTGGTCAGGGTAGCCCAAGTGACTCCCAAAATAACTCAGGTTATTGCCACAGCCCTTGATTGCCTCCCAGAACATGAAGATAAGTCCCTATTGCTGACAACACAACCTAATTTGGCCAGAGGATTTGGAACAACTGAACTGGCAGGGAGCTGGAAGCCTCCTCTCTGAAGACTAGCTTTCAAACTATCAGAAGATACTATGTAAGGTGTCAAGGGAGAGAACCAATCAATGGTCCTACCCAGATGTAAAGCCTATGAACCACAACAACGACCAGTCCAGCAAATCATCTTTATTAGTACAATAGTGGCACTTTTGTCTTGGGGGTAATCAGCAGCTGTCTAATTGGACAGAACTCATGTGGGGTACCATAAACATAGCCAAGTACACATGGTAAGAGATGGCAAAGATCCTAGGAAAAAATCTTTGGTAATATCTCTAGACCAATGCAGTTTTTTACTATATTCTAAATATAGATTCTATATTTCCACAGAGGTTTAGCTGTACCACTCACCAAAGATGTTTCTTTTTGCAACAGATGGAGGTTATTTCAAAGATCAACAATTGCTCTAATGCAGAAAAAAGTGACTGCAAGGTGCCTAGCCCTAGGTGACACATCTACAATGTAACCTCTATACCTAAGGCTCATGTAACTTCATGGAAGAGGGGGTAAGAAGAATGCAAGAGCCAAAGCAGCAATCTGCTGCTACTTAATCCATTCTACACATGATAGGAAGCTACACTAATGAAATATCCACAGTGTGGTTGTCTAAGAAGATCTGCATATAATCACAAACCAGCTGATCTCAAGGGGTTCCACCTCACGATGAAGAACTAGAGGCAATCAGTAGATGTTGAGGGATGGAGAATCAGTTTTCTCCAGGGACGAGCTCCCTGAGAGGTTGTCTAACTCTAAGTGGGCAGCCCGCAACACTCGTCCACAGGAGCACCACTGACTAGACTCAGTGTATTACACACACACACACACACACACATATGTATGTATGTATATGTTATATACACGTATGTCTATAAATGTATGCATGTATATGTAATAACCCTGTAAGAGGATAGGAAATTGAGAGAGAATGTGTGGGGGACATAGGAAGAGTTGTAGGGGGACTGGGAGGGAAGACTATACCCATGCATGATGTTCACAAAAATTTTTCTGAATAGAAAATTCCGCTTCCTGGGCTGGAGAGATGTCTCAGTGGTTAAGAGCACTGACTGCTCTTGCAGAGGACCCAGGTTCGATTCCCAGCACCCACATGGCGGCTAAGAACCGTCTTTAACTCCAGTTCCAGGGGAATCCGAGACCCTCTTCTGACCTCCGCGGCATTGCATGACACGGGTGCACCAACCTACATGCAGACAGTACACTCATACACATAAAAAAATAATAAATTTAAAAAAATAAAAAAAGAAAATTCTGTTTCCTCAGTGTGGGTGCACTATAACCAGCTGCCTCATGAGCCTGCTGCCATAAGTGTCTCAGCACGATGGACTCTAACCTTGAACTGTGAGCCCAAAGAAATCCTTCCTCCCTCAAAAAAGGAAGTGACATAAACACAGAACTAGCATATGATGCATGTCTGTGTATATATACAGGGAAATGAAATGAGTATGTTGAAGAGACATCTGTCTCTTATGTTCACTGCAAAATCATTCCTATTCCCAAAATATGGAATTGGCATGTGTTGTACATAGAGATGAATGGATAAAAATATGCTATGTGTATTAATCAGACTAAGTGTGAAGGAGCTTAGTGTTTTTAATGAAGTTTATTAATGTGAACTTGTTTGAAGCCTAGATATACTGTCTTTTAAACCTACAAAGGACATTTGATTAAGCAAAATATACAATGCAGAAGAGACCCAATTTTGACTATTAAAGGCTGAGTTATACATCATGCATATCAGTATTAGCAGTAAAATCTGGAAAGTGATAATCAATGTGTAATCTTTTACTTTTAGGTCTTTCAGTGAAGAAACAAATTTATTTATTTATTTGTAATTCACTGAAACAAGGACAATTTTCTCTTTTTTATATGTTTCTTGAATTATCTGGCTCATTTTCAGATTTGTGTGCATATTAAAATTTATGTACAATCTAATTTGGAATAACTTTACATTCATTTCATTCCAGATATTTTATAATGAAAGCCTAGAAGAAAATTCATTCCTAGAAGCATTGCAGACAACTGAAAAGCATTCTGGTCCAGAAGAAATGAGATATGATTCCTAGTCTCAGCTTTCCAAGGGTATGAATTTTCCTGAAGCTAAGTTTCGTGGTAGATAAAGCAGATATGTCATCATCTGTTATTATGAAACCATTGCTGTCTGAGAGGTGAACAGTTCTTCAGCACTTATGTATTGCTCTTATTAAGGAATGAAGACAAACACAGTGTGGACTCTTCCCTCTAGAGATGATTAGTGGGAGATGTAAACATAAATTTGGGGAGAACTCAGAATGCTTTTGCCAGGAAGAAATGCTAAAGGACAAACAGAGGTTTGTGAAGGTGCCAGAGGAAAAGAAAGGAGCATTACAGGTCGAGACAACTGTAGTGTTCAAAGGCTAAAGTGTGGGGGACCTGCCAGTGTCTCAGTTGCTGGAACAGAAGGGGCCAAGTCAAAGGTGAGGGTAGAAAGGTAGAGAGAATCCCAATTACCCAAACTGCTGTGGATTCATTTCTTAACCTTAGAGAAATGAGTAGAGGTGTAGGACTGTGAGGGGTTCTGAAAAGAGGAGTCATGATTTTAGAAAAAAAATTCTGAAGGTAATGTAGATAAGGGACCAGAAGCTGGAAAACCAATTCTGAATCCACAGTATTAGCTCCTTCTAGAAAATGCAAAGTTCTAAACTGAAAGAAAGGCAGCTGGGATGGAGAAGAAAGACCATTCTTTTTTTTAATTTATGTGTATGAATGTACTGTCTGCATGCAAGTTTGTTGGTATGCAAACAGAACAAAATTTAGTGTCTGAAGAAGAGAAACCAGGGTGATTCAATGGTGTGCTGGATCACTTCAGTTTCAACTTGACACACCGGGGTTGACGGAGCCTCAACTGGAGAATTGCCTCCATTGGACTGGCCTGCAGCCATGTCTGTGGTAGGTATTTTCTTGATTACTGAGTTATATGGGAGGGCCCAGACCACTGTGGGTGGTTCCACCCCCGGGCAGGTGGTCTTATATTGTATAAGAAGTCAGGCTGAGCATGGGTCAGAGGTGCAAGCCAGTAAGCAGTGTTCCTCGTGGCCTGTGCTTTAGCTCTGGCTTCCAGGTTCCTGCCTTGAGTTCCTACCTCGGACTCCCTAAGCGATGAACTGTGACCGGGGAGATGTAAAACGAATAAACCCTTTCCTCCCCAAGTTGGCATTGGTCAGAATGTTTTGTCACAGCAAATGAAGGCAAACTAGAACAGAAGGTTTCTCACTTGTTTGGTTAGACAACAGACTTCTTTCTTATCTAATGAAAGAGCTTTGAGAAAAACAAAGCATTAGGTATATAAAATCTAGACAAATATCCATCCATATCCATATGTACACCCAGATATTATGCCATATAAGCACGAAGAGTACTATTTCAGGGGAGGGAGGAGACAAACAAGAGGGAAGGGAGGTTGAGGAAGAAGAGTGGTTAGCCAATATGAAGAAGCCACAGTGCCATGTAGGTATAAAAATGTCTAATGAAACCCATTATTTTAAATGCTAACTTTGAATATACTGACCTCACTATGCTCATAGAATAGCCAGGGGGTGATATGCAGAAGGTAACTAGATAGAATGTGTTAGATGATGCTATGAAGTATTCAAGACACAGTATGACTTGAATTCAATTCTGTACTTTCAGTTTGGATCTTAACTGTTTCAACGCCACTAAGGAGACTACCATGGATGGTCTATTCAACAGTACTCTAAGGGTGTTAAAGAATTAAGATATAACTCATGTTTTACTAGATCTTTGAGCTATCTCTAATGGTTTGTAGCTTTTTGTTCATATTCCTGTGGCAGCATCTGGACTGGATTAAAAGGAGCTACCATAAAGATGGAGACAAAGGATGGTATTCTGGAACCTTTCTTCCATTCCATCTCATTGCCTATCACATTTTCCTGTACGCATTCTTACTTCCAACTGCCACGGGGTCACCAAAATCTTTGCTTAAATCAAATGTCCTCTGGCTCCAGGTCCCATGATGAAAAAAATTTATGGAGTTCTGGACACATTACAAATTTTACAGCTTTGCAGCTGAAACCTTTCAAGTCCTCCTGACCTACTGAAGAAAAAAATATTTTATTTTATCGTGATTCCCAAGTGTTCTCACAGTGTGTGCATTTTTCCAATAGAATGTATGTGCTGCTTCCAGCAATGTGTTTTATATTACCTTGAAGAGTAGGGCAACTCTGATAGGAGGAAGCGAATCAGTCCTCATGCCAGCACGAGGGGAAATGGAACTTGCCATTGGAAGCATGACTAGCTGGCCAAGTTTACAGAGCATCGGCCTGGATTTCTCTTTTACTGAGGATACCTTATATTGCAAAGAGGATCCTAATTGTTTACAATTTATATCCTTCAACCAATGATAGATATATTGGCTGTGCAAGTGAGAACATTTCATTAATGATATCTATCTATCTATCTATCTATCTATCTATCTATCTGTCATCTATCTATCATCTATCTATCGAGACAGTCTTCAATCATATATTCTTATAAAGTCCAAGCTATAGCCAGCTTAAACTTTTGAGTTAATATATAGGTAAAAAATGGTTTTCCAAAATATCTAAAAACTAAAGCCTCTCTTTCCTCAGGAGATTATAAGCACCATCAGTGTGGATATGTTTGATATTAAGGTAACAAATGGGCTCACCTTGACGATGAAATCTGCTGTCAGTGGCCCAGCCATCTTCAGTATCTCTTTGTCTGGAAGTTTCTGGAAGTCCACTGTAGAATTGTCCACAAGGAAAGTGCCTGTAGATCTTAGACTGTTTTCACCTCTAGTCCCCTGGAGTGTCTTGGTTTCCAGATCTATATGATCAAATGCATGAATAGAGAGGCAGATATGCGTAGGGCTACCACAGATCACATTCAAGCACGTGTTATGGAATGAGGTTGGAGATATGTAAGAGGAGCACCATTTTTCTACAGTCAATACTTTTGAAGTTATGATGTAAATAAAACATATAAGCATTCCTACGTCATATAGGTGATTACATTGCAAATGAAGTTATGTTAAAACTCACTGACTAAGCATCCATGACTCCCTGTCAAAAAAAGTCTTTGACTTTCCAACGACCACTTTTGGGCATTCCATTTTACTATATCCCAATTCCATTGACTAAACCACTCCTCACACACATCTTACTGACCTCTGTTCTGGTTTCCCTCACACTAGCATATTCTCCACTTTTCTTTTGGTCTTTGAGATCTAGGTGCACGTCTGTGTGGCCTCAGTATCTGCGTGACTTCCTGTTCATGAACTAATGTCTCTTTACAGTTTCTGTGGCTTATATGTGGCACTGCTCTAATGGAGAAACTAAAGCAGCTTAAGGACGGGTGCTGTCCTTTGAGTTCCCTGTCTTCACAGTCACTTTTGATAATCAACTTTATGCTCATATGTGCTATTTTATAAAAATTAAGAGAGAAATAAATTGATCCTAGAGCATCCAAATATGAACTTGGCCAATGACACAATCTATGAAGCATCTTTTGTTGGAGAAAATCAGAGAATGTTGAGAATGAGTGTGACTCTGATATGTATATCAGAGAGAACTAAGTTGTGAATGAGAATTGATTTAGAGTAATTGTGGGCCAGATGAAGAAAGACAAGCTGGACTTAGGCAAGTGGTTTCTATAACCTGCACATGCACTGTTGCTTTTGGCAGCCTCTACAGGAGAAAGGTGAGTGTTTGGGTAAAGCTTTTACCCAGTTTTAACCAGAATGACTCCATTCTGTCTATTTTTATTTTATGTATATGAGTATATTGCCTGCATGTGTGTAAATACACACATGTCATGCCCACAGAGGTCAGAAGAGGGTGTTGGATCCCCTGGAACTGGAGTTACAGATGGCCGTTAGGCGCAATGTGGGTGCTGGGATTTGAACCCAGGTCTTCTGCAAGAGCAGCCATTGCTCTCACCCACAGACCCATATCTCCATCCTCAGCTCCATTCTTTCATATTTTACAGATTGGTCTTTTGAGTTAAAAATATTTCTGAAGTCCCGGGTTGTGTTAAAATACCTAAATTATTTATACTGTATTAGTCTAGATATGGTCTATTTTGAGTTCTCTACTATAAAATACCAATAGTAGAAAACATGGGAGATCAGTGCAATGCAGTGGCCTTCAGAAGAGGTCTGGGGGATCGGTTCTGTAGAGTATATCAAACTTTATGATCATGAAGACAGGACCTCACAGGAGAGCACAGGACACAGGAGGGTACACTGTTGTGCCTTTAGAACATGAATTAACTTAGTCTTGGAAAAATCCTGGATGTATACCCCGGTTCTGACTAACAGTCTTAGTTTTATTGACTGACTTCTCTCCTGTCCTCAAGATATTTCAGATGAAGGAAGAGCTGGTTCTGGAGCTGGTTTGGCCCAATTTTTTTTTGTCTTTTTGAGACAGGGTCTCCCTATAGCCCCAGCTGTCCTGGAACTCACTCTGTAGACCAGGCTGGCCTTGAACTTACAAAGATCCACCTGCCTCTGCCTTCCGAGCACTAGGATTAAAGGCATGCGCCACCACACCCAGTGGCCCTAAATTTTTAAGGTTGGTCATTTCTGAATGTGGGGTAGTTTCTGAAAGTGAAGGACAAAAGAGCTACAGAAGAAATAACTGCCAAATAAAATAAAGTTATTGAGGCACACACATAGGATCCTTAGCATTGTCGTTGGCGAGAATGCAGGCCTCGTATTGCTTTTCATCATTCATGAATGTTACCAGAGCTTAATTAGCCTTTACAATACAACAAAATAAGGCCAATTCTTCAGCTATTATGTGTCTCAGTGTGTTGTATTTGTTTGTACATGCTTGTTTGAACACACGCACATGGGTATACATCTGTGTGGCAGTCAGAGGCCAGCGTCAGGTGTCTTCTTCAAGCTCTCTCCACCCTGGTTTTGAGACAAGGTTTCTCACGGAACCGAACCTGGGCTTACTGGTTTGTTTATACTAGCTGGCCAGAGGGCTGCATGGCTCTGTCTGTTTGTCTCCCCAGTGCTGCGATTACAAGGCATGTGCTGCCTCACCAGGCTTTTTGGGTGGGTGCTGGGCATCTGAACTCAGTCCCTCAAGCTTGCACAGCAAGCACTTTACCAAGTGAGCCATCTTCTGAGCCCCCTAATTATTTAGCTTCTTAGCAATCATGTAACTAGGAGACATGGGAGACTAATATGGATAAAAATAAAAGTTCGTTTGAAGTATTTCTTCTGCAATGAGGAATCATTCCCCACGTGGTGATGAGCTTGGCCTGAATATTTTATGTCAGTCTCTGTCACCAAGAAACAAAATTCCTGCTTTGGAGTGTGGCTGTGAGACCAGAAGTTAGTCCTGTCTAATTCTCAAGGGAAAAAGCAAATCTTTTGGAATGGTATAAATGTACACACATATATTATCTTTTGACATATGAACTCTGCATCTTATGGGGCTGTATAGGACTAGGAAAAAACTTGGATCCATAGAAGGCTGACTTCTTTGTGTTTGGTAATTTTCCTAAACAAAACCTCAGTTATTTCTTTATGTCACATGACCTTTCAAACCTCACCACTTTGATAAAATGCATTTAGTTTATTGGCTTCACGGGTATGTGTGTGGGATAGGAGGAAGGAAGACAATGATTGTGTGCACTGAGGAATGATTGACGGAGTTCAGAACTGGTCAGGGGAACTGAATCTTGCCAGAAGTGCTAGCAGAGCCTTTATCATCTTTGTCTTTGTATATAGACTTATTTTCTGGTTATAGTTTTTCTCAATCTAAATAGGACTAATCTGTAATCAGTTGTTGCTGTGTGTTGCTACCTTGGCATTGCTGAAGATAGATTCTTACACAAACCCTACTTATGTTGGGGGATCAAACTACCATTTGATCTTTAGTTATCTTTTAATCCTGAATCCTACCACTTATCTTCAAGATAGGAAGGTCCTGGATTAAAGCATAGGATAATTAATTATATCACAAATGTCTTATTTTAAATGTCAAAGTGTTAACTTTCTTTTATTCTTCTATGTAAATCTGGATTGATGAAGTAATAAGAATTGGAGTGTGGGGTAAAAAAGAAAAGAATGGAGAAGTATATTTTAGAAGGAGGACAAAGAAAGAAGAGGTAAGTAAGACAAGAAAAAGATGAGAGTGACTATCGAGAAAGGAGAGAGAGAGGGAGAGAAAACAGAGCAGTCACAAGGAAAAGATGAGAGTGACTATTGAGAAAGGAGAGGGAGACAGGGAGGGAGACAGGGAGAGAGACAGGGAGGGAGGGAGGGAGGGAGGGAGAGAGAGAGAGGACAGAACAGTCACAAAGGTGGAAACATGTACTCAGCCTTGAACAAGCTACTGGGACCATCTAGTATGTATTTTTCAGGATGATGGCTGTTAGAAATAACAGCCATAGAGGCTTCTGCTATCTCATCAGGGAGCAGAAAGATAAACAGAAGCCATTCAAAAATCTGCACCATATTATAGTATGCTTCTCTCATGCTTGAATCCTTTCTGTGAACAAAAATCAATAATAACTAAAATTCCCAATCAATAGTAGCTAAAAATCAGTAATAGCTAAAATTCCCAATCCCCTAAGGAAAATGGTGGCTCTACTCACACAAATGATCTGGTCCTTTTAAGACAAGGCGAATATGTCTACTTCCATAAGGAATGGCAACCACAGTGTCGTCCACTAGAGAGAAGCAAAGCAAAGTTTTAGAAGTACAAATCTGACACAAAATTATTGATTATCTCTCATACAAAAGCAGTGACAATGAATCTGAAAATATTCCCATTTTGTTTTCTTTTGGTGTTTGAAATTTGACATGAGAAAACCAATATTTTGGAATTGAAATGTCTAGTTTCTTCAAAATAAAATCTGCCGAGCAAACTAGTCACTGGTTAACTTAGGGGGATTTTAGTATTTAAAAAATATGATTGCTTTGCATGTTTTGAGATAAGGTCACTCTGTAGCTGCAACTGACTTGGAACTCACTATGTAGACCAGGCTAGCCTCGATCTCACAGAGATCTGCCTGCTCTACTTTCCCAGTGCTGGAATTAATGGCATGTACAACATACCTGAAAAATATGAATTGTTAAAAAGAGACTTATTTTACTTAAAAATGTGTGTGTGTGTGTGTGTGTGTGTGTGTGTATTAGAACACATGTAATTAGGCAGGGTTAGTATGGGAGAGTACAGATAGGAGAGCAGATCTAAATAGGATCGAAATGTATTATACAAAATTTGCAAAAAAATCAATCAAGAAATTTGGCTGAAGTAGAGCTCATTTACCTTAGAATATCCTGTTTAAATTCACTAGAAGCAGACATTAAAGAAATAATTAGAGGTAGATTCCATGCACCCTAATTATATCACAGACATGGTAATTTACTCCATCTGTGACAATACCTGTATTTACATGGCACTTCAGTTTCACTTTCACCTAAATTAAGCCACTTACTGCTTCACATATCACTTGTTACATAAGCAAAGGGGTTTTTATGATAAAGAAATATAATCTCCAGAAACTCTGGTGACTAGTCTAAGGTCAAGTAGACAGAAAAACACTTCAAAAGACATGAAAGCCAAGTTCTTAAAAATTAGTGTGTTCAGAAATTCTGTGCAATTCCGTTCCTTCTTAGCTTTCCAATATTATTCACTATCACACTATTGAAATAATTAAATTTAAATAAAATAATCCTATGGAGTGCTTAGATAGGTGAATCTCAAGCATTGTCTAACTTTGCTCATACTCAATTTCTAGGTTTTTTAAAACAGAGAAATTGGCATCTAATATTGTTATGTACAGATATGAATATAGCACTTACAGATATACAGACATGTTACCTGGAACACAATAGCTATTCTACACATTTTATCTTCCTCTGTTTTGTCTCAGTCTCCTTAAGAATAGGCCTGCGGGGCTGGAGAGATGGCTCGGAAGTTAAGAACACTGGCTGCTGTTGCAGAGGACCTGGGTTCATTTCCCAGCACCCAATTATTATAATTCCAGTTCCAGGGGATCCAGCACCCTCTTCTGGCTTCCATGGGCATTGTATGACATGGGTACATTTAATGTATAGGCAGGCAAAACAATTATAGACATGAAATAAAGCATATAAAGAAACATGAATAGGGACTCCAAGTCTGTGAAGAAACTCATAGGGATTTTAATTGGGATTGCATTGAATCTGTACATTAATTTGGGTAGAATGGACATTTTTACTATATTACACAATGGAGTTCTATGCAGAGGTAAAGAAAGATGACATCTCATGTCTTTGGGGAGTGACAAAAGCAGTGGCAGCCACAGAGTAGATGCACTTGCCAGTAAGAATTGAAGACAGGCCAAATAACAGTACTCTCTCTTTTTTCTTTTTGTCTGTTTACTAAGATTTCAAGTTATATGTCTGCAGTACAGTTTCTCTAGTCTTACTGATTATTTATATCTGGTCGTACTTCCCTTTTGAATGCTTAAGGCCACACAGTTAGCCCAGATTAATTAAGGTTTTTGTTTTCTCAAGGTCAGTTGAGGATCTGGTCCTCAGGAGTCTCTTGGGTTTTGGGGGGAGCGGGGGTAGGAGGGTGGGAGTGCCTTGCTCCTTTCAGCTTTTCATTTACCAGTTCCATCCACTTGAGAACAAAATCAGGACTTGCTAGACCAGGTTTCCTTTTCTGAAGCATGAGCAGGCTTTTCTCTTTACAGACTGGATACTGGCTGAAGTCCCTTTAGTGGCTCTCCAAGACCTCCCTGAACAGGAAGACTGGTAACCAGCATTTGCAAGACATTTCAAGACATGCTCCCATGCATAATCCCCTAAGACTTAGTTGACCTCTGAGGGCAAGGAATAAAGTTATCCCTTAGGTCCCACAGCCAAAGTGGTATGGGCGTTAAGTATGGTCGTTAACCTTCCAATATGGACTGAGGACTCATGTCTCTCCAAGAATCCTCCAAACTTTCAATGCCAGATGGGGACTACTGAGATACACAGCTTGTAGACTAAACAGCTAAGGGGATGTCAGCCTCATTAGAATATAGACTGCCATTGTTGGACTACCTGGGCTGTATCATGGAGGCCAGTTCAGGGAGATCGAGACAGGATGCATGCTTACTGGATTTCATTTGGGGGACCATGGGAGAGAAAGACCCCCATGTGGAGCAAAAGTGCAGAATTGATAGTTGTTTGGGATTGTCGAGGAGGAACTTTCGAGCACTTCCTTAAGGAAAACATGACATCTTTTAGGAAAAAAAAAATCCTATAATTCAAGTGATATGTGTATATATGTATATATTTATGTATATATATATATATATATATATATATATATACTGTAGCAATACAAGTTGGAGAGAACAACAACAAAAGTACTGAAAAAAAAAAAAAACCTCTGAAAAGTCTCAGAAAAAGATATAGTACATGTAAGGCAGCGTGCCTGCAGGGACTTGGGTGGGGTGGGGGGCATCGAAAGGGAAGTGATTCAAGATTCGATTGAGAAATGATGTATGACCTATGGAAAGAGTTTAATAATAAAAATTATATTTAAAAAGATAGAATTAGGGTCTGGAGAGATGTCCTAGCAGTTAATGGCACCGACTGCTCTTGCAGAGGACCCGGATTCAATCCCCAGCACCCACATGGTGGCTGAGAACCTTCTTTGACTCCAGTCCCAGGGGAATCCAACACCCTCTTCTGACCTCTGCGGCATTGCATGACATGGGTGCACAGACTTACATGCAGATAGTACATTCATACACATAAAAAAATAAAAAATTTAAAAAAGATAGAATTAAAAAAAAAGAAAGATGACATTATGAACTTTGCAGGTAAATGGATGGAATTCAACATCATGAACTTTGCAGGTAAATGGATGGAACTCGAAGCCATTATGCTAAGTGAAGTAACACAGCCCCAAAGAAACAAATGGGGAATGGTTTCCCTCATTTGTGGATGCTAGTAGCAAATCCCCCAATTGAAAGGCAAGCTGAGTAATGTTATTGTTATATTTCTGCCTATCTGAAAGTGACTGTGATGCTATAATGTGAATCTCTTAATGAGCCCTAGAGTTAACTTACCACTTACTTTCAGACATGGTAATTAATGTATATGGGTGGAAGGTATATATTCATATTTTAGAGTAATATAAAATTAAAGGGAAAAAGGTGAACTCTCAAACATATATAGGAGTTAACATACAGTTTATTCCTGGAGGACATAATTCTGGTACATATATGATGTTTATATAGGCATATTTTGGAGCAATACAATTGGGAGGGAACCACAACAACATTAGGACTGGGTATAGTTATATAAAGAATGGACTGACATAGTTAAATCCTGCCCATAACGATAAATCTTTGCAGAGAAAAACTTTAAAAAGACTGAGAGAAAGATGCAGGACAGTTATGGCAGAATGCATGATCTGGGGTTGGGTGGGGGAAGGGAAAGGAGAACATGTCTAAATAGAACTGAAACATGATGTCTGAAATACACAAAACATCAATAAAAGTATTATATTAAAAATGAATAGGGCCTGAAAGACTTTATTTTTAATGTGCTTTTAACACTCCAAGATCCTAGTACATAACCTGTGCATTGAGGAGGGTGAATCCTAAGTCTCCATTCCTGCCCTGACTACATTTGAATATTCTGCTCCATTATAACTTTGTAAATGTCTTTGAATTGTTGAAATAAAAGGCTGAATTTCAGATAGCTAAGACTCTGGTACATAAAACCAACAAAAAGAAAGAAAGAAATAGAAAGAAAGAAAGAAAGAAAGAAAGAAAGAAAGAAAGAAAGAAAGAAAATATAAAAAGAAACACAAAAATGTTAACTAGACTCCGGGAATTTAAGTGCCTTACATAAAGACATGGATTTTTAAATTTGCAAAACAAAAAATTCAAAGAAATTGAAACAATGGGTTTTCTAGAAATAGAAAGTCTTTGCTGATCCACAAGTCAAATGAAGTCCAAGTCAAAGGGAAGCTTTCTGTCTGGTGCTGCGATACTCAGCCACAGTCTCTGATCCCCACACAGCTCATAGGCTCAGCTCCTGCTTTGGTATGAACTAACTCACTTTGCACATGCTGAGCACTAACTCTAGCTTTGCTGCAGTATGGATGCTGGGGGGTAAGGGAGAGGATTGGGGTGGGCATAGAAGTCTGCAGAGGGTGGGAGGCATGATGAGGAAAACAGACTAGGCCAGAGAAAAGAAGTATCTTTAATGTCTTTCTGCATGTGACTTGTCACAGACGACAATAGTATAACTCAGGTCAGGCAGACTGAAGTCCCTTATTGAACACAGAAGAGAGAGGGGAAGAGTCACAGCTGCTCTTCTGTTGTGAAAGAATGTCCCCAGGGGAGTGCACAGAGCTTAGATCAGGGATTTCCCAGGACCACCTGAAGCACAGAATACCAGGGCACTGGCTAAACAAGGCATATCCCCCCTCCCCACCGGGAATTGCTGAGGGAGTGTCCAAGTGGATTCTTTGGAGAACCTTCAGAACAGAAAGGGAAGAGTGAGTTAGATTTCCAATAGAAAGCCTAAAACTTAGGCAAGTCAACACCCCATAAACAAGGAGAAAAACAAACAAACAAGCCAGGAAGGCATCTTAAGGAGGCAAGCAAAGCTAGCCTTCAACACAGTGAAGAGGCATTTGGGATTCACATTGGAATACAGGCAAAGAGAAACCCACATGCCAGGAACACAATGAAAGGACAACATGGGAAAGGTGCAGGATAATTCCACACCAAGCTCTACCAACCCAGTGGGAGATTCCTAAAGTGGGATCCCTCTAGAGATGGCCCAGGACACAGATCTTAGAGGAACAATTGCAGACATAGTCAAAGAAATCAAAGAATATAAAGAACAAGTTAGAGAACTAAGGACAGAGAATGAAAAACTCAAAAAGGACCTAGAGAGAGAGAATGACAAATGCCAGAAAGAACTGGAGGGAGAAAATGACAAACTCTGGAAGTGGAAACGCTGAAAAGATCTCATGTTGAAAAAAAAAAAAAAAA
>VZQC01013319.1:888226-904744 GCA_009823505.1 Rhizomys pruinosus | reverse complement strand
GTTTGGACATTTTAAGGACTGTGGGGCTTTTAAGGTTGTACTGTCTTAGGTTGTGATTAATGTTAACATCATACTTTGGGGATAAGAACTGGAAAGGTGGTGGTTTAATAGTGATGTGTTTTGTGTGTCAAGTTGACAAGGGGTCAATTGTGCTGGATAGCTTTAGTGTCAACTTGACACACCTGGGTTGAGGGAGCCTCAATTGGGGAATTGGCTCCATTGGATTGGCCCGTGGCCACATCTGTGGAGTATTGTCTTGATGGTCAAGCAGTGTGGGAGGGCCCAGCTCACAATGAGTAGTGCCACCCTGGGCAGGTGGTTGTGTATGGTATAAGAAGGCAGGCTGGGCACGAGCCAGGAGAGCAAGCCAGTGAACAGCATTCCTCCATGGCTTGTGCTTCAGCTCCTGCCTCCAGGTTCCTGCCCTGAGTTCCTGCCTTGGGCTCCTTCAATGAGAACTGTGACCTAGGATATGTAAGCTGAATAAACCCTTTCCTCCCCAATTTGGTGTCGGTCATAGTGTTTTGTCACAGCAATGGAAGACAAACTAGAACACCCAGTGAACCAAACGAAAGAAAGAAATAACAACTCCAAATCAATAGAATCCATGATGAAAGGAGAAATAGCACAACAGACAATGAAAAGTTCCAGACAATCATACAGGAATATTTCAAAAACCTATACTTTTCTAAGTTTTAAAACCTAGGAGAAATGGATGAATATCTGAAAATCCTGGGAATCACCAAAGCTTAATCAAGAAGAGATCAACAGCTTAAACAGACCCATAATATATGAAGAAATTGAAGATGTAATAAGAAACCTCCCAACTAAAAAAAAGCCCAGGCCCAGATGGTTTCATGGCAGAATTCTATAAAACATTTCAAAAAGACTTACAACCATTATTACTCAAATTGTTGAGGATACAAACATAGGGAATTCTCCCAAATTCCTTCTATGAAGTTAGTATCACTCTAATACCAAAACCAGGCAAAGATACAACCAAAAAGGAGAAACTATAGACCCATCTCATTAATGAACACAGATGCAAAAGTTCTCAACAAAATACTTGCAAACCACATACAGACCCACATCAAGAGGATCATCCATCATGACCAAGTTGGATTCATACCAGTGATGCAGGGATGCTTCAACAAATGAAAATCAATAAATATCATAAAACATATAAATGGACTGAAAGACAAAATCCACACAATCATCTCAATTGATGTGGAAAAATCCTTTGACAAAATTCAGCATCCCTTCATGCTTAAAGTCCTAGAGGGAACTGGATTGGAGGAATCATTCCTCAATGTTATCAAAGCCGTATACAGGAAACCCACAGCCAATATCATCCTAAATGGGGAAACAACAGAAGCTATGTACTTGGCAAGGCTGCCCCCTGTCACCACTCCTCTTCAATATAGTGCTTGAAACACTTGCTAGGGCAATAAGGCAAGAAAACGAAATTAAAGGAGTACTAATTGGAAAAGAGGAAGTCAAGCTATCACTTTTTCTGATTATATGATTGTTTGCTTAAGGGATGCTAAAAACTCCACCAGAAAACTCCTAGAAACAATTAAGAGTTTCAGTAAAGTGGCAGGATACTAAATTAACCTAGAAAAATCAGCAGCCTTTCTTTACACCAACAACAAGCAACTGAAGAAGGAATACAAGGAGAACTTCACACCCAGATTAGCCTCCAAACAATAAAATACCTAGGAACAAACCTAACCAAAGACACTAAAGATCTCTACAAATAATTTTAAACCCCTGAAGAAGGAAATTGAAGAAGACATCAGAAGATGGAAAAACCTCCCATGCCCATGGATCAGGAAAATTAATATAGTAAAAATGTCCATTCTGCCCAAACTATTGTACAGATTTAATGCAATACCTATTAAAATCCCCAAGAATTTCTTCACAGACTTGGAAAAAAAGTCATTAATTTCATTTGGAAAAACAAAAGACCCCAAAGAGCCAAAGCAACCTGAGTGAAAAGAGCAATACTTGGGGGATCTCTATACCAGACTTCAAACTATACTACAGGGCTATCATCATAAAAACAGCTTGGTACTGGCACAAAAACAGACCTGTTGACCAATGGAACAAAACTGAAGCTCCAAACTTGAGCACATACAATTTCAGCCACCTCATATTTGACAGGGGTGCCAAGAAGACACAATGGAAGAAAGACAGCATCTTCAGCAAGTGGTGTTGGCAAAAGTGGATCACCACTTGCAGAAGAATGAAATTAAACCCCTCCTTCTTGCCCTGTATAAAAGTCAACTCCAGATGGATCAAAAACCTCACGTGAAACCCAAAACTCTGAAGGTGATAGAAGACAAAGTTGGCAGCAGCCTACAATATATAGGCGTAGGAAAAGACTTCCTAAATCAGACAGCAGCTGCGCAAGAATTAAGGTCGACAATTGACAAATGGGACCTCATTAAACTGAAAAGCTTCTGTACATCAAAAGAAACAATCAAGGAAGTGAAGAAAAAAACCCCACAGAGTGGGAGGAAACCTTCAACTCAGATACATCTGACAAATTTCCAGATTATATAAACTACTCAAAAAACAAAGAAGAAAACAAATGACCCACTCAAAAGATGGAGCAAATAGCTGAACAGAGACTTCACACGTGAGGAATTAGAGATGGCTTAGAAACGTCTTAAAAAGTGTTCAACATCATTAATAATTAAGGAAAAGGAAATTAAAAGCACTTTAAGATGTCATCTCACTCTGATAAGACTGGGTAGGATCAAGAAAACAAATGATACCAAGTGCTGGATAGGTTTTAGGGAAAGAGGAACACTCATCCAGTGCTGGTGGGAATGTAAACTGGTACAGCCACTATGGAAATCAGTGTGGAGAACCCATAGAAGACTTTGAATGAGTTTACCATCTGACCCAATCCTACCACTCCTGGGTATATACCCACAAGACTCATCTTACCACAGAAATACATGCACGGCCATGTTTATTGCAGTTCTCTTCACAATAGCAAAGAGCTGAAACCAACCCAAGTGCCCCTCAACTGATGAGTGGATAAGGAAAATGTGGTATATCTACACAGTGTAGTCCTATGCAGTGGTAATGAAAGATGAAATCAAGAACTTTGCAGGTAAATGGCTGGAGCTAAAAGATATCATGCTATGTGAAATAACACAGTCCCAGAAAAACAAACGACGAATGGTATCCCTCATCTGTGGATGCTAGCACCAATTACCTAGTTGTAAGGCAAACTGAGCAACGTTAATGTGATCTGAAAACCTGTGCTCTTATATTGTGAATCCCTTAAAAAAAAAGAATGTCACCAGTAAATCCATTGCTTTCTTCTAAAAAGTTTTTAAACTTTTCTTAGTGTCAAGTTTCATATTAGACACCAGGGAATCAACTATGATGGTCCCTGAAAAAAGAAGCCAAGTCCTGTTTAATGTATACTGTTCATGGAAAGTCTCAAAGGCATACTGCTTCATGATCCTCGCATCTACCTTAATATATTCTTATTCTCTCGACAGAAGCATTATGCCAGTCTTTGTGACTTACTTCCAGGTTTCTAATCAACATTTTGAAATGGATTAGGTACATCTTTCTCTGTTAAATGAACAAGTTATTCATGGAAATCATTGGAATTTTGTCAATTTCCATATATATATATATATATATGTTACAAGTGGCCTTTCATGAGAGAAGTGTTGCTATGAATGTACCCCAAAGCTTTCCTTTGAAATTTGATACTGGTATATCCTTCTCACATTTTTATACATGAGCCATTTTGGATGAATATTCAAATCTTGTTGGTGTTCTGAATGATTCACTGGTGAATCAGAGAAAGCTGAGGATCTACTCCCTAGAAAAGAGGCTTTTCCTAATCTGATGTCTGAGTTTAATCTCATTTTTAGATCTGCTGATTAATTCATGTTTTAAGGGATGCTCCCTCTGGTGTTAATAATTAATCTTATTTTCTAAAATGAAAGGGTTCAATTTCCCCGACCTTACATTCTGTTCCCCTTCTAGCCTTGGGCACAGAGAGCCCCATGTTTTTTCTTAGCACCGCAAATCTCTGGATTACCCTCTTAGTCCAGACCCTCCCATTGCATCCTGATCTCCTGGGCCCAGAACAACTCAATTTTTTAGCCTACTTTGTTAGACCCTTCAGGCTGTTAGGCTGTCTCCACCTCACCTTGCCTTTGGACTCCTGAGACCACCCTTTTACCCTGGCTGACCCCACTTCTACCTTGTCTTGGATTCCTGAGACCAGCCTTCTACCCTTCCTGCCTACTACGCTGACCTAGAGCAGCCTAATACCCTGTGAGAACCAGAAGCACATACCAATTAACCTGTTATACCCGAGTGAAAAGCAACCTAGCAAATGAACAGCATAAGCAATTCAAATTTCAATTAAAGAGGAAGACTAGACTTTCCTATCAGACACAAAACCAATAAAACACATCAATATGCCCAAACAACAACACAAACACATAATATGAAAAACCAAGAGACTATTACTTCAACAGTATCCATCAGTCCTACAGAACTGTACTATAATGAGAGTCACCTCAAGGAATCCCATGATGAACATGATTAAAGAACCTAAAGAAAACATAGACAAACAACTCCAAGAACCCAAAGAGGATAGACATAAACCTGTAACAAAGGACAAGAAAACAAAAATATGTAGCTGAAGGAAATAACAAAAACAAGTCAAGACTTGAAAAGTAAATTCACAAAAGAGACAGAAATATTGAAGAAAACCCAAGCCAAAATAAAGATGGAATTGAAATAATAAGTCAATTTGAAACAACAGGAGAAAGCCTCACAAGAAGAATGAATGAAACAGAAGACAAAATATCAAGACAGGATGACAAAGTTGAAGAACTAGACTCATCAAGGAAAGACAAAGAGAAAAAAAACCACAGGAATGGAATACACAGGAAATGTGGGATACCATGAAAGCACCGGATCTATCCATTATAGGCAAATAGGAAGGAGAACAATCTCAGGCCAATGGCATTGACCAGATCTTCAATGGGATTATAGAAGAAAGTTTCCCTACATTAAGAAAAGACATATCTATTCAGATTCAAGAAGCACACAGAATACCAATTAGAAAGAACCAGAATGTAAAGTCCCAAAGGCATAGCATAGTAAAACAACCAAGTGTACAGAAGAAACAGAGGGTACTCAAAGCTGCTGGAGAAAAACAAATTAAATATAAAGGAAAAGCCATTAGAATTACAGCTGACTTTTCAATGCAAACTATGAAGCCAGAAGAGCCTGGACCAAAGTATTCCAAGTTCAAATTGACTATGGATGTCAACCTTGAATACTTTACCCAGCAAAACTACCTATCGTAGTCAAAGGGGAATGTAAATTTTTCCATGACATGAAAAGGCTGAAAGAATTTACGTCTACCAAACCATCCCTACAGAAAATACTCACAGCAATACAAAGGACAGAAGATAGGAATGAGTATGCCCAACAGGTTATGGAAAGAAAACAGAGGAAGGTATAATTACAGAAACACAAAATAGGATCAAGAACACAAACTAATTAAATCAACATTAACCAATACATAACTTTAAATGATAACTCTAAATATGAATAGCCTCAATTCCCCAGTCAAAAGGTATAGGCTACTAGACTATAAGTCAAACTATAAATTTTTTTTTTTTGGTCTTTTTCAAGACCGGATGATATGATAGTTTACCTAAGGGATGCTAAAAACTCTACCAGAAAACTCCTAGAAACGATTAAAAGTTTCAGTAAAGTGGCAGGATACAAAATAAACCTAGAAAAATCAGTAGCCTTCCTTTACACTAACCAAAAGCAACTTGAGAAGGAATATAAGGAGACCTTCCCAATCACAATAGCCTCAAAAACAATAAAATACCTGGGAAGAAACCTAACCAAAGACACCAAAGACTTTTATAACAAAAATTTTAAAACCCTGAAGAAGAAGATTGAAAATGACATCAAAAGATGGAAAGACCTCCCATGCTCATGGATTGGAAAAATTAATATAGTAAAATATAGTAAAATCCATTCTACCCCAATTAATATACAGATTCAGTGCAATCCCAATCAAAATCCCCATCAGCTTTTTCACAGACTTGGAAAAAAAATCCTTAAATTCATATGGAAAAACAAAAAATCCCCGAATAGCTAAAGCAACCTTGAGTGAAAAAATACAGGGGGGGATTTCTATACCAGACTTCAAGCTATACTACAGGGCTATAGTCATAAAGACAGCCTGGTACTGGCACAAAAAACAGACCCATTGATCAATGGAACAAAATTGAAGATCCAAATTTGAGCACATACAATTTCAGCCACCTAGTATTCAACAAAGGGGCCAAAAATGTTCAATGGAGGAAAGATAGCATCTTCAGCAAATGGTGTTGGCAAAACCAGATCACCATTTGTAGAAGAACAAAATTAAACCCCTACATCTCACCCTGCACAAAAATAAACTCCAACTGGATCAAAGATCTCAGCCTGAAAACTGAACCCCTGAAGGTGATAGAAGAAAAAGTTGGCAGCAACCTACAAGACATAGGTGTAGGAAAAGACTTCTAAACCAATCAGCAGCTGCACAGGAAATAAGGTCAACAGTGAACAAGTGGGACCTCATCAAACTCAAAAGCTTCTGTACATCTAAAGAAACAAACAAGGAAGTGAAGAGAACACCCACAGAGTAGGAGGAAACCTTAACCGCTGATACATCTGACAGAGCATTAACATCCAGAATATGTAGGCTACTTAAAAAATAAAGAAGTAAGAAAAAAAAAAAGAAAAAATTCACAACATTATAGAGGAATACTTCAAAAACCTATACTCATTAATTTGAAAATCTAAAAGAAATGGATAAATTTCTAAATTCATGGAAACCACCAGTTTAGTTAAACCAAGAAGTTATAAACAACTTAAACAGACCCATAACAAATAAGGAAATTGACAGAGTAATATAAAACTTCCTGATTAAACAAAGCCCAAGCCCAGATGGATTCACAGCAGAATTCTATCAGACATTCAAAGAAAGTCTACCACCAAAGCTTCTCATTTAAATACATAGAAACAGAGAGAGAACTCCCAAATTTCTTCTATGAAGTCAGTATCACCCTAATATCAAAACCAGGTAAAGACACAACAAAAAAGAAAACTATAGGCCTTTATCCTTAATGAATACACATGCAATGAGTCTCAACAAAATACTTGCAAACTGCATACAGAAACATATCAAAAAGATCACCCACCCCAATCAAGTCAGCTTTATTCCAGAGATGCAGGAATGGTTAAATATATATAAGTCAATAAATGCAATAAAACATATAAATGGACTTAAAATCACATAGTCATCTCAATAGATGTAGAAAAAGCTTTTGATAAAATTTACAAGACCTAGAGGGAATTGGACTGAAGGGAATATACCTAAATATAATTAAAGCCATATATAGCAAACCCATGACCAACAACATTCTAAATGGAGAAAAACTGGAAGCATTCTCATTAAAATCAGGAACCAGACAGGGTTGTGTACTACCTTCGCACCTTTTCAATATGAGGCTTGAAATGTGTGAAAAAGCAATAAGACAAGAAGGGAATTAAAGGAGTACAAATTAGGAAAGAGGAGGTTAAATTATCTCTATTTGAAGATAATATACATAAGAGATCCTCAAAATTCTACCCGAAAACTAGCTCTCATAGTTCTAGAGGGTCTTATGCAAGGTGCCAAGGGAGAAAAATCTAGTCCCAAAGCTGAATAACCATATTGACTGACACAGCAATCTACATCTGTTGGTGCGGTAGTGGCACTGTTATTTGGGGGGAGGGGTAATCAATAGCTGTCTATCTCAAATGGGAGTGAGCTCATGTCATGGATGGCACTGTAATTATAGTCAATATACATGCCTGAAGATGTCATAGGTCCTAGAGAAAACCAGATCTCTGCCATATCTCTAGACAAATGATGTTTTTATAATCATATCCTAAATATGGATCCTTATATTTACAGACAAGTATAGAGTACAGTACTCATCAAAGAAGATTCTTTTTGCAACAGATGGAGGCTACTGCAGAGTTTGACAGCTGGTCACATACAGAAAATATGTGTCTGAGAGATGCTTATGTCTAGGTGACATATCTACAGTTGAACGTCTACACCTCTGGTCAAGGAACATTGTGGATTGGGGGGAGGGGAGGAGAGAATACTACCACAACTCTGATTAGCATAGCTTCCTTGTTCCATCAGAGTGTGAAGCACACAGAAGGGCACAACTGACTAAGTTTTAGAGAATAAAACATTGCAGAATGTGTGTCCTTGGATAGGACTCCTATATTAAACCTCACCTACTCACAGCTCAGGGACCAATGTGGAAAAGGAGGTGGAAAGATTGTTAAGAGCCAGGGTTGGTCCATGAACACAGAGAGAAAGAAGCTTTCAGGCCACTGGAAGCTTGCTCATGTGAACTTGTGGCAATGGTGGCACTGAGCACAAGAACCGTATCAACTCAATCAAACAAAGGCCCAGACTGGTTGGAGGGAAATGGGGGTGGGCTGGCTGTAGACTGAGAACTGTTGGAAATTGATTACAACTGGGTGAGGGAGAGTAGACCTTCCATAAGGTATCTAGAAAGGCTGATCTTGCTCCAAAGGACATCTGGGTAAAATGCTTGACCCATTAAGACTTAGCATGTGTGGCAGTGTATGAGGCCTGGTGTGGGGGGTGGTGCCTGTGGGGACATGTATGGGGGAGCTGATCTAAATTTGACTAAGAACTGTTGTATGAAATACACAAAATGACAAAATATTAAAAAAAATAAAATAAAATGTTTATTTCTAGTAAAAAATGATGACTTATAAAAAAGTATGTCAATACCAAGAAGTTTTTGATGATGAGTTTTTCACATTCTTTTGATTTTATATTACTCTAAAATATGCATCTATACCCTCCACCCATATACCAAAATTCCAAAGTCTGAAAATAAATGGTAGGTTAATTCTAGAACCTGTTAAGGGATTCACAATATAAAAGCACAGTTGTTTTCAGATCACAAGGAATATAACATTAATGTTGTTCAGTTTGCCTTACAACTAGGTACTTGGCACTAGCATCCACAGATGAGGGATACCATTCATCAGTTGTTTTTCCAGGGCTGTGTTACTTCACTTAACATAATATCTTCTAGTTCCATCCATTTACCTGAAAATTTCATGATGTCATCTTTCTTTACCGCTGCATAGAACTCCATTGTGTAGATGTACCACATTTTCCTTATCCACTCGTCAGTTGAGGGGCACTTGGGTTGGTTCCAGCTCTTTGCTATTATGAAGAGAGCTACAATAAACATGGCTGTGCATGTATCTCTGTAGTAAGGTGAGTCTTGTGGGTATATACCCAGGAGTGGTATGATTGGGTCAGGAGGTAAGCTTATTTTGGGTCTTTTAAGGGTTCTCCACTCTGGTTCCATAGTAGTTGTATGTGTTTACATTCCCACCAGCAGTGGATGAGTGTTCTTTTGCTACAACATCTCCAGCAATTGGTATCATTTGTTTTATTGATCCTAGCTAGCCTTATCAGAGTGAGATGATATCTTAAAATGTGTTTTAACTTGCATTTCCTTAATTATTAGTGACATTGAACACTTTGTAAGATGTTTCTCAGCCATCTCTATTTCCTCACTTGTGAAGTCTCTGTTCAGCTCTTTACTCCATCTTTTGAGTGAGTCATTTGTTTTCTTTCTTGTTTTTTGAGTAATTTATATATTCTGGAAGTTAATGCTCTGTCAGATGTATCACTGGTGAAGGTTTCCTCTCACTCTGTGGGTTTTCTCTTCACTTCCCTTATTGTTTCTTTCACTGCTTTTGAGTTTAATGAGGTCCCACTTGTCAATCATTGACCTTATTACCTGTGCAGCTGCTGTTTGATTTAGAAAGTCTTTTCCTAAAAAAAAAAAAAAAGAAAGTCTTTTCCTATGCCTATGTCTTGTAGGTTGCTGCCAACTTTTTTCTTCTATCACCTTCAGAGTTTTGGGTTTCACGTTGAGGTGTTTGATCCATTTGGAGTTTATTTTTGTACAGGCTGAGGGGTAGGGGTTTTATTTTATTCTACAAGTGGTGATCCAGTTCTGCCAACACCATTTGCTGAAGATGCTGTCTTTCCTCCATTGTGTCTTCTTGACCCCCTTGTCAAATATAAGGTGGCTAAAATTGTATGTGCTCAAGTTTGGATCTTAAGTTTTGTTCCATTGGTCTACAGTTCTGTTTTTGTGCTGGTACCAAGTTGCTTTTATGATGTTCTAGTTTGTCTTCCATTGCTGTGACAAAACACTCTGACTGACACCAACTTGGGGAGGAAAGGGTTTATTCAGCTTACATATCCTGGGTCACAGTTTATCACTTAGGGAGCCCAAGCCAGGAACTCAGGGCAGGAACCTGGAGGCAGGAGCTGAAGCACAGGCCATGGAGGAATGCTGTTCACTGGCTTGCTCCCGTGGCTCATGCCCAGCCTGCCTTCTTATACGGTACACAACAACCTGCCCAGGGTGGCACCACTCATTGTGGGCTGGGCCCTCCAACACTGCTTGACCATCAAGACAATACTCCACAGATGTGGCCACAGGCCAATCCAATGGAGCCAACTCCCCAATTGAGGCTCCCTCAACCCAGGTGTGTCAAGTTGACACTAAAGCTATCCAGCACATATGACTATAGCCCTGTAGTATAGCTTGAAGTCCAGTAGGGTGATCCCCCCTGTATTGCATTTTTTGCTTAGGGTTGCTTTGGCTATTTAGGGTCTTTTGTTTTTCCATATGAAATTAAGGATTTTTTTTCCAAGCCTTAGGGATTTTAATTGGAATTGCACTGAATCTGTATATTAACTTGGGAAGAATGGACTTTTTTACTATATTAATTTTTCCAATCCATGAGCATGGGAGGTCTTTCCATCTTCTGATATCTTCTTCAATTTCTTTCTTCAGGGGATTAAGATTTTTGTTGTAGAGATCTTTGTCGTCTTTGGTTAGGTTTGTTCCTAGGTATTTTATTGTTTTTGAGGCTATTGTGAGTGGGAAGGACTCCTTGCATTCCTTTTTTTTTTTTTTTTTTTTTTTTTTTTAGGTCTTTTTTGACGACAGGGTCTCCCTGTAGCCCCAGCTGTCCTGGAACTCACTCTGTACGACCAGGCTGGCCTATGAACTCACAAAGATGCCAGCCTCCTCTGCCCTCCCAGTGCTAGGCATTAAAGGCCGTGCGCCACCACTCCCGGGCCCTTGCTTCCTTTTTCAGTTGCTTGCTTGTTGGTGTAAGAGAAGCTACTGATTTTTCTTAGATTAATTTCTGTATCCTGCCACATTTACTGAAACTCTTAAATGTTCTTAGGAGGTTTCTGGTAGAGTTTTTATTTATTTATTTATTTATGTATTTATTTATTTATTTATTTTATTTTTGTATGTGTATAAATGTACTGTCTGCATGCAAGTTTGTGCACCCGTGTCGTGCAATGCTGTGGAGGTCAGAAGAGGGTTTCGGATTCCCCTGGAACTGGAGTTCTCCTGGAATTGGAGTTTCAGACGGTTCTTGGCCACCATGTGGGTGCTGGGGATCGAACCCGGGTCCTCTGTAAGAGTGGTCGTCGCTCTTAACCGCTAGGCCATCTCTCCAGCCCTGTGTTTTTAGCATCTCTTAGTTAAACTGTTATATTGTCTGCAAAAAGGGATAGCTTGACTTCCTCTTTTCTAATTAGTATTCTTTAATTTCCTTTTCGTGCCTTATTGCCCTAGCAAGTGTTTCAAGCACTATATTCAAGAGGAGTGGTGACAGGGGGCAGCCTTGCTAAGTTCCTACCTTTAAGGGGAATGTTTCTGTCATTTCCACATTTAGAATGATATTGGCTGTGGGTTTCCTGTATATGGCTTTGATTACACTGAGGAATGATCCCTTCAATTCCCTCAAGGACTTTAGGCTTGAAGGGATGCTGGATTTTGTCAAAGGCTTTTTCTGCATCAATTGAGATGATCATGTGCTTTTTGTCTTTCAGTCCATTTATGTGTTTTATGATATTTATTGATTTTCGTATGTTGAACCATCCCTGCATCTCTGGTAGGAATCCAACTTTGTCATGATGGATAATTTTTTTGATGTGGGACGGTATGTAGGTTGCGAGTATTTTGTTGAGAATTTTTACATATGTGTTCATTAATGAGATGGGTCTATAGTTCATTCTCCTTTTTGGTTGTATCTTTGCCTGGTTTGGGTTTTAGAGTGATGCAGGCTTCATAGAAGGAATTTGGGAGATTTCCCTCTGCTTGTATCCTTTTGAACAGTTTGAGTAATAATGGTTGTAAGTCTTCTTTAAATATTTTATAGAATTCTGTCATGAAACCATCTGGGCCTGTTTGTTTTTAGTTGGGAGGTTTCTTATTACATTTTCAATTTCTTCATATATTATGGGTCTGTTTAAGCTGTCGATCTCTTCTTGGTTGAGCTTTGGTGATTCCCAGGATTTCAGATATTCATCCATTTCTCTTAGGTTTTCAAACTTAGTAGAGTATAGGTTTTTGAAGTATTCTTGTGTGATTGTCTAGATTTTTTTCATTGTCTGTTGTGATATTCCCCCTTTCATAATGAATTCTATTGGTTTGTAGTTGCTCTTTCTTTCTTTTGGTTCACTAGGCTAGAGGTCTGTCTATCTAGTTTATTCTTTCAAAGAAAATACTTTTGGATTCAATGATCTTTTTTATATTGTTTTCTTTGTTTCTATTTCATTGATTTCTGCTCTGATTTTTGTTATTTCTTCCTGTCTATTGCATTTAGGGTTCATTTGTTGTTGCCTCTCAAGTGTTTTTAGCTGCAGTGTTAGGTCGTTTATTTGTCCTCTTTCTGTTTTTAAAATATAGGCACTCAGGGCTATAAACTTACCTCTTAGGACTGCTTTTAAAATATTCCATAGGTTTTGTTGTGTTTTATTGTCATTGTCATTTAGTTCCAGGAATGCTTTTATTTCTTTCTTTAATTCTTCCTTGACCCATTCATTATTCAGGAGTGTGTTGTTTAGTCTCCATGTGTTCTTGTAAATAGTAGGGCTTATCCTGGTGTTGATATTGAGCTTTATTGCACTGTGGTCTGATAGAATGCATGAAATTATTTCAATATTTTTGTATTTGTGGAGGTTTTTTTCTGTGTCCCAGTGTGTGGTTGATTTTGGAGAATGTTTCATGGGGTGCTGAGTAGAAAGTGTATTTTCTGGTATTTGGGTGGAATATTCTGTGAGGTCCATTTTGTATACATCCATTCAGTTCAGATGTCTGTTTGTTCTTTGTGATGATGAGTTTTTAATCTTTATCTCAATATTAGTGCCCTTGAGATATACTCAATAAAGTAAGTATAAGCTGAATATTTAAGCTTTTGAACTTTTCATCCCACCCAAGTTCACTGGTAATTGTATAGCAGAAGACATATGCTGGCCAGGCCAAACAATGTCTCTATTTCCAACTGAAAAATTTTATTAGTTGCCTAGTTCCAGTGCCACCCCAAATTATATATAATCAGTTACAAAAAGCCCTACTGTAAAATGCCCTATTTCACTGATTCCAAGAGGAATACACTGTCAGAACACATCTCACAATGAATAGTGTCTTACATTCTCCCTTAAGTACATCCATACCCATCTATGTCTGCACATATGCTAACATAAAAAGATATGTCAGATGGATGTATGAGATTCTCAAGAAATTAATAAAAATGTTATTTTAAAAACAGCTAACATCAGTCTTATAATATGGGTGTCAGAAATGTGGAAGAAAATTCCTCAATAGTGGAATATTCTCATTTAATGACCAAGAAATAAATAATTGAAGGTCCTGCCAGGTGATGAGAACTAGAAGCTCTTAATGACATTCCTATAGAAGGAGTCAAAAGCTGTTTGGCCCTATATCATTATAACAGTGAATAAAGTTTTCTTCTTTGGGCCACAAAGAAGAAACAGGGACCAGATTTAACACCACATTTAAAATAACCCCAAAGGCAAAATTGTGTGAATCTATTATGTTTGAGATACTGGATGTCTGGTAGAGAAGGAGAGCTATCCCTGAGAATCACAAAGCAAATGAGGTATACCAAATATTTCACTGGCTTATTTCCTTAGAAGAGTTTTTTTTTTTCTTTCATTTTTTTGGTCTTTTCAAGACAGGGTCTCCCTGTAGCCCCAGCTGTCCTGGAACTCACTCTGTAGACCAGGCTGGCCTTGAACTCACAAATATCCGCCTGCCTCTTGACTGTGGCTTTGGCAGTGGGAACTCTGGGAGATGTTGGTAAATTCATTGACTTGAGCAGACAAAGCTAAGAGTAAAAGCAACTAAAGCAGATAGGATTTGTAAAACAAGGTACCAGAAAGGAGAGAACTAATCAGAGAAAGGATTCTGCAGGCCTAAGATGGTTCTGTTTACATAACCGTCAGCATACTGCATGAAAGTGAAGAAACTTCTTGAGTTTGAAAAAAGAACAACATAAGAATTATAAAGAGCCCTCCGAACTCACATGGGGCTGAGAATAATGTGTCATTCCATCAGGCAGACTTGAAAACCTCATAATTCATGGAACACCAAGTACTCAAAGGGTCTTGGAACACCAAGTATTCAAAGGGTCTTGCCTTGTAGAAGGGTAAAATTATCTCCAGGCCAAACGTGGCTTTGGTCCTGCCTACCAAATTTTAAGACTCAAAAGATCAATCTGAGTTCAAGTAACTTAACTGCTCCAAGAACAAAGCTTAAGAATATTTATAGGAATACAAAAATACCCAACAAAGTAAAATTTGCAATGACTGGCATCCAGTAAAAAATTACCAGACATGTAAAGAAACCAAAAAGAAATATAGTTCATACTGAAGCGAAAAAAGTCAATCATTCAAAATACAGAATGGACATTAAAATAGTTACTATACCTGTATGCCATATGTTCAAAAAGTTAAGTACCGAAAAAGTTTAGTACCATAGAGATTTTACTGATGAATGCTACCAAGCACTTAAGAAATAATAGATATTAATAATAAATATCGATTCCACTAATCTGTTCCAGAAAATAAAATACAAGGGAGCATTCCCTAACTCATTATATGAGGCCAATATTATGTAGATATAAAAAACAATCAGACAGTACACAAAAAATAGTGTATTTCATGAAAAAGATGTAAAAAATCCTCAACAAAATACTGGCAAATTGATCATCAATATATGGAGAGTATGCCCATCACTAAGTAGAGTTTATTTTAAGACCAGTTTATCTTAGTTTGTTAGCAAGACCATGGAGGATTTTTCCTAGGAATGCAAGACTGGTTCTTTGTTCGGAAAACCAATTAATGTTATCCACCACAAGAAAGCTAAACAAGAAAAGTCACATGATCATATCAATTATTAATTAATTAGTATAAACTAACAAGAAATAATTGTCTCACAAATGGAAAAAGAAGGCCCATTCAACAGGAAGGACTTCATGTGTAGTACTATAAACACAGCCAAACACACAGGGCTGGAGAGGTTACAGATCCTAGGAAAAAAATCTACTTTAGTTACACACCTAGAACAATATAATTTCTTACTCTGTTTTATATATGTATCTATATATTTATAGATAAGTATCTCTCATCATTCATCAAAGGAGCTTCTTTTTGCAACAGATGGAGACTATTCCATAGTTCCACGTCCCGTCATATTCAGAGAATAAGTCTGGGTGAGGTGCCCAGTCCTAAGTCACACGTACGTCTACAATGCAACCTGTATAGCTACGGCTCATGGAGCATATGGAACAAGAGGTGGAAAGAATATTAATGCATCTCAACTCTCACCAGCGAAGCTTCTTTTTTTTTCACATAAATTTATTTTTATTTTTTTAACAAATCTAGACCCGTGTTCTGGCCCATTCCCCCACCCTGCCAGAGCTCATGTATTCTGCCAAACATGCTTTTCATCTCTTTCTCAGTCTTTTCTCAATATTCTCCATGAGGAGGTTGACTGTTTTGAGCAGAAGTTCACTGTTTCAGTCAGTACCAGCAAAGCTTCTTACCCAACAGATTGTGATTAAACCAGAAAGCCACAACTGGCCAAAGAGCACAGATTAAGAGACTGCAGAGTGCGTATCCCTTAACAGGACACCTGTGTCAAATGTCTGCTACCAAGGCTCAGGGACCATCATGAATGAGGGGGTAGAAAGACTGTAAAGTCAGTGGTGGGTGACCAAAAGGAAACAGAATTTTCCAGACAACTGAGACGCTTGTCATGTGAATTCACAGCATGCACAAGACCCAAGCCAGCCCAAGCCAGACAAAAGGCCAGCATAGTGGGGAAACAGAGAAGAAGCCCCAGCTGCAGCTGAGGGACTACTGGCGGCTGATAGCTACTGGGAGATGGAGAGTCAGTTTTCTTGAAGAGTGTGATGCTGGGTAGATTAAATTGCTCCAGTGGATGGACACACGTTGAAGGACATTTGGAGACACAAACTTCATATATATATATATATATATAT
>VZQC01013319.1:860076-887029 GCA_009823505.1 Rhizomys pruinosus | reverse complement strand
GAGTCCAAAATGACAACTCCAAAGAAATTAGACTGTTTTCTTCTCACCCACTTGTGCCCCTTTCCCAAAGCCCAGGGAACAAACTGCGGAAGAGGAGGCGTGGTAGATTGTAAGGGCTGTGGAGAGATAGGGGTGAATCATGAGACTACAGGAATATAGTCTGGACTCCTAATTGATCAACATGCCTGTGCATACAAGCTTCTCCAACTGGACTATGGGAACCTTGGGTTGTTCAAAATTTGGACATAGATACTTGCAAAATGCACCAATTACCTAATTGTATGACATACTGAGTAACATCAATGTTATCTGCAAACAACAGTGTCATTATATTGTAGAATCCCTTAAAAATAAAAAAAAGAATACAAATTTAATTGCTAAAACATTACAAATTGCATAAATGTAAAGGCATTGGATCTGTATGCTGGAAGTTTATCTCATTGGGTCACAGGAGGATATGAACAATCATGAATGTGAGAGAGATATTTGTGGGGAGGAAGGGAGACTGACAGACTGATAGTGTGCTGGAGTGAGAGTGATCAGTATGTGTGCACCTACGTGCAAAATTGTCTAAAAATTAACTTAATTAATAAAAAGATGCCAACAATGTCAAATAATAAGGATCCAAATGAAACTCCGAAACAATTGAAAGGAATCAGAAACTGTAAACCACCTTGGAAAAACAGTTTGGCCATCTCTTACAATGTTAGATATATACCTACTATCCAGCATGCTACTGGTAGGTGTTTACCTGCAAGAAATGAACTGGCACATCCATTCAATGATGTGCACATGCATGTTCATGGCTTCAAAGTATAAACAGCAGAAGTGCCTCTGGTGTACAAAGAAATGACGACTCAAAAAATAAAAGGAGCTACTGATATCTACTATGACATTAGTAAATCTCAAAAGGATAATGCTGAATGAAGAAAGCCAAAAAGCAAAGAATACCGAATGTGTAGTGGACTGTAGCAAATGCAACCTAATCTTTAGTAAAAAAAGAACATGAATGGTTTCCCAGAGGCATGGGTGGGAGGTAGCAGGAGTGAGCAAGGGGCACAAAGACACTTTTGAAATGATGAAGTTATTCATGGCCTTGGGACACAGCCGTATAAGTATATGTGTATGTATGTGCATATATATATATGTAAAAATTTGCAGCACTGAACAGATTCGACATGCTATCAAATGCCTAGTATACTCAATATATGTTAAAGAGATTAAAGCCAAAGGATTTTATTTCTTTTGTGGATTCTTCTTACATATGGTATCATGAGATTCCTGATTGTACAGAAACAAGAAATTTAGAGTTCAATTCTGAGAAAAAGTTTTGCATTAGTTTTGTCTATCAATTTACTCCAGTTGTATTTTACTTTTTCACATATACAACAGTAATTATATGATGATGAAATGTATCCAAAGGTAAAGGAGATATTTCTAAAATTATGAAGTATGAAGTAAAACCCCTAAGTGATAAGAAAGCCTCAATGTCCTAGTTTTCGGTTTCAATGACAGCTCCTTTTGTCTGTAACACTTGAAATAATGGAACATCTATCAGTCAATGATGACTTAGATTCTTATACAGTAGGTCCTGACCATTTCTTGTCTTGTCCACTGCCACTGTTCTAAGTCATCATCATCCCTGGGCTGGTTTGCTGAAGTACCTTCTATACTGCTGTTCCTATTTCCATAGTCACCCCAACTCCAGACTCTGATCCCAAAGAGGTAGAGGGAGCCTTTAAAAAAGGTAAGTCAGCCCATGAAAGAAAACAGCCAGAACTGACTAGAGACCAAGACATCAGCTCCAGAGAAAGTAGAGTGTTTTGCTTCTCATCCACCTGTGCCCCTTTTCTAAGCCTAGGGAACAATCTGCGGAAGAGGGGGCGTGGTAGAATGTAAGGGCTTCGATTGGGGTTAATGGTGAAACTACAACAATATAGACTGGACACTCATTTGATCAACTTGATTGAACATACAAGCCCCCCCCTGCTGGATGGTGGGACCCATGAGCTGTGTGGGTTTGGGCACAACTGCTTGTAAATTGGTTTTACATGAAGGATGCTTGTACTCACAAATTATCACCTATTGTTAAAAAAAAATGAAAACAAAACAAAACAAAAAAGCGAAAGATGCAGAAAACTAACGGCAGAATGCACGATCTGCGATGGGTAGGGGTGGGGTGGGGGGGAAGGGAAGGGGATATATGCCTGAACTGAATTGGAAAATGATGTATGAAATACACAAAGCATCAATAAAAAAAAAAAAGGTAAATCATCCAGGCCTAGTGATGCTCACCTTTAATCCCAGCACTCAGGAGGCAGAAGCAGGCAGATCTCTATGAGTTTGAGGCCAGCCTAGTCTACATAGTGAGTTCCAGGCCAGCCAGGGCTACATAGTGAAAGCCTGGCTCAAAAACCAAACAGAAGCAAAAGCAAAAGAGGTAAACCACATTAAGTCTTCTCTGGCTCAAAATTCTCTGTGGCTCCTTGGGTCATGCATGCTAAGATCCAGACTTCTTGCAAGTCACCATGCTGTCCCCACTTCACCCACTGCCTTCCTACCCTCATCATTGCTGTAGGCCTTTTGGAATTCCTCACTTCAGTCTCACTAGCTTCTTTGTCCTTCCTGGAATTTGTCACAGATTCACATACTTTGGGACCATTGTATTTCCCCTTCTTTCTGTCTGGAATTCTCTTCCCATGACTTTTGCATCACACCATCCTCTCACTTCTATCAGATTGTTGCCCAACTTTCTTGACAGCAAGTCCTTTTCTTACTAATCTATCAAAAAGTGCAACTCTTCCCCATGAATGGGTAGCAGCCCATTCATGTTTTAGGTTCTCCTTCCCAGAGTTATTTTCCCATCTCTCTACTTGTCGACATATGCACTTCATTAGTTCGTCTGTTTGTCTGTGTGTTCCTCACATCGCATGTAATTCTGGTGTGAGAGGGGCTTTTGCCTGTTTTGTTCTTTGGGATTTTCCAGCATGTGAGCAGTTTCTCAGCACATAGTGGCTGCCTAATAAATACTTGCTGCTGAATGAACAAATATGCATCCTTGAGGGGCTCATGAGTACAGCCCAGAGCTTCCAAGTACAAAGTGCAAATTGTTGCTGCTTGCCTTTTCCTTTAAAAAAAATCATACATATTTTATACTCTGAAGGCCCTGTGTTTTAATATAAACATGTGTCACCCTAGACATTTATAATAGCCACTATAAATCAGTGTGAGTCAGTCTGAGAAACTCATCCTTGGGTATTAGGAGCTTCATTTTATCTTGATATAAATAAGCTTATCTGGCCTTTGCCACTGCAGGAATGTGGGTAGAGAGCGTTAGGATATCCTGGTGGCTTCTGAACACATAGATACATAGAGATAGCTCTGTATACTGATATAAATTGATAGCAAACAGGCTGGATCTAGGTCTAAAGATTATCTGAGTACATTAGGAAAACACATACTGTAGCACATGCCAATAAAGCATGTGAGAAAAAAAATGAGCAAGGTAATATCTGTGAATTACTTTTTCTTATTGGGTTGGTGAAGCCAGTAAATGACTAGGAAAAGTGGAAACTGAACATTATTAGTGGACAGCCTTTTACTTAAAAAAAAAAGGACATGGTGTTGCACATGCTCTCCACGTCTTGTATTTGTAGTAGGCAGTTATGATACCTCTGATAAAGAGATCGATTCCTTTTTATTAAACAACAAAGCGCAGCCATTTGCTGAGTTCTTCCTATTTTTCCATTGGCATTTTCTACCACGGTCTTTCTCCATTCTCTGTTTCCCTTTCTTCCTCTGAGTCTTGATAACAGAAGAAAAAAACCCATGGATATAAATTTAGAAAGAAAATGAGTTCAGTGTGGAGAATCTGAGTGCTAAGAGTTGGAAAGAAGGATGCGGTTGGCCAATGGCTCCTTTTGGCAGACATGTGTGGAGACCTGGCCACACTCCTCCTCAGCCTCGGGGATAGTGTGCTCACCTGGCGGACACACTGCTTGTAGAGTAGCTAATCACCTGCCTGTGGGCTGCCTCCAAGTCTGTAAATACAGGGCAGGAGATTCTGGGTGGAGAAAATACAAGTGGGGCAGTTTGTTCAACATCTGCTGTACATTGTGGTGAGAGGCACGCACAGGCTGGGCTTTATCGACAACTCATTTTGTCATGAGGACTAAGGTAAATGAGTCAATTGTGCTTGGTCATTTTGTATAATCATCAGGTTGTGCATTATATAACTGACCCACTGTGGGTCCTGAACAGAGCCTGCCTTGTTTTCAGGTATATATCTGCAGTGCTGAAGATGACATATGGCTCTCAATTTGTGTCAGTTTATTTCTTCAGAGCTTTTACTCCTTCTTTGCAAAGACTCAAGGCCCAGGGATCACTGATAACTCCTAACAGGAGGGTACAGGGAATATCTATGGGAGCAGTGTTCTGACTCCTCTATGGGAACAAGAAGGTGGAGGCATGAAACTACAAGGAGGTTCTCTCTGGCGAAACATGTTCTCACAAGTCACCATATAGCAAGCAGGTGCTGCACCCATGCACGATGCCCATTTTTGTACTTCATGGTGATTCCTATGTCTCTGGATAATGGACACTGATTCAATTGTGTGACAAAAAATTAGAAAGATTTACAAAAGAATTAGGATATCCTGGTGGCTTCTGAACATAATCTGTAGACTAGGTATAAATTGATAGCAAGCAGACTGGATCTAGGTCTAAGGATTATCTGAGTACATTAGGAAAACACATACTATAGCACATGTCAATAAAGCATGTGAGAAAAAAAGGGCTTTTATGTTGACAAAATCAAAAGCAAGGTAATACCAGTGAATTACTTTTTCTTTTCTTTTTTTTTTTTTTAAATTAGTTTTTATTGATGCTTTGTGCGTTTCATACATTTTTTCCAATTCAGTTCAGGCTTATTTCCCTTTCCCTCCCCCCCCACCCCCACCCCATCCCAGATCATGCATTCTGCCATAACTGTCCTGCATCTTTCTCTCAGTTTTTTTTTTTTTCATTTTTAGCTATAAGTGATAATCCATGAGTACAAGCATCCTTCATGCAAAACCTATCTGCAGGCTGTTGTGCCCAAACACCTACAGCCCCACCATCCAGTGGGGGGTGACAGGTTGTTTGTTCAATCAAGTTGATCAAATGAGTGTCCAGACTACATTGCTGTAGTTTCACCATTCACCCCAATTGCAGCCCTTACATTCTACCACGCCCCCTCTTCCGCAGGTTGTTCCCTAGGCTTAGAAAAGGGGCACAGGTGGATGAGAGGTAAAACAGTCCACTCTCTCTGGAGCTGTTGACTTGGACTCTGGTCAATTCTGGCTGTTTCCTTTCATGGGCTGACAGTTTGTCCAGGAATAACCTTTCGATCCTACTGGCCTGGCGCGTTATGGCATCTCCTACTTTTTCTTCTGGTAAAGTTAGTATATGACTAGGAAAAAGTTTACAAAAGAATTATGCCTATACCCATTTCTGGTTTCCATCTTCTAAATTCCTTAATTCTTCATCATATAAAAGAATCTACTAACAAACATGACCAAAGAGAAATCTTGCCTAAATGTATTACATCAATGTCCAAGTTCCCTCTTCTTTCATTCTATTTAAAGCCA
This sequence comes from Rhizomys pruinosus, assembly GCA_009823505.1. Classification (NCBI taxonomy): domain Eukaryota; kingdom Metazoa; phylum Chordata; class Mammalia; order Rodentia; family Spalacidae; genus Rhizomys; species Rhizomys pruinosus. Next base: position 881,402 of record VZQC01013319.1, on the reverse strand, counting down.
CAAACACCCCATATGTCAATTGTTTTCCTTGAAGTAGTCAACAACTAAAGAGAACAAAACCATACTCAGTAAAAAAAAATCATTGTCTTTTCCCAAGCTAGGGAAGACACACTGAAAGACACTCTGTCAGGATCTATTGAAGGACTGTGGACAATGGAAACCATAGGCAAGAGAAGGCCAAAATAATTCCAGATATGCATGACTTTGGGTTCAAGGGCTGTCTTACTTGCCCAGAACAGTGCTCCTCACAGAGAAAGTAATAAGATAATTAACTATTAAAATATTAATTAAATAATTAAAATTGTTATAAGATAGTCATATTAATATGCAGTTCCATTCCTGGTCACCTACCTTCCCAGGACACAACTAGGCAGGAGCCTTAGGTCCTCTGGGAGGATCCATTCATCTATTTTATAATTCTCGGACTTCAGGTTACTCAGCAGCATAATAAGGCAGCTCAGAGGAATAGATAAGTATTTAGACACTGGAATAAGATTCTGGGCTCAAACATAGGGTCTTTATGTGATGGAAGCTCAAATATTGGCTCTTTGTGTGACCTGAGTAAGTCATACAATATGGGTAGGTCTCAGTCATCTCCTCTATGACAAAGAAATTAACACAACTTTGCTCATGATGTTGTTAGAAAGACTATATAAAATGACTATGTGAAATTCAAACTACATACATGTCCTAGCACAGATCTACTTGGGAGATCAGGACATAAAGATATTAAATGACTTCACAAAACTGTTGCCCAATATTAATTCTGAAAGTATCTCTGTCGGCACGGAACACAGTCCACTTTGTAAATGAAGGCCATGGGATTTCATTGTAATTGGGGTGAATTTGTATTGATTTCCCTACTCTCTTTACTATATTTTACCCAGCACATAGGACTACAATAGTAGGACAGGGGCTATGATGCAGTTTTTCCTTGTGTTGGACAGAAAAGCTCATGCCTAGTCTTCTGTAGTTCTCAGAAAGAAAGGTGTCCTTCTTTGATTTGCCACTGGCTTGTCCAACATAAGCAAATCTACAAAGCAGGAACATGGGGCTTTCCATAACACTTTCAGATTGTTCTCTATTTTGGTAGAAGTTTTATTCCTCAGTTGCTGAGGGGAGTCACAGTTAAGCTAGGGTTGGATAACAAGTCAAGAGTACAAAGATCGCCCATCTCTGTAGTGTCTTACATTTAGTTGCAGAGAGCTGGGATTTATATTGCCCTCGAACCAGCCGGCAGGTGGACCCATCTCCGTTGCAGACCCCACAGTTATCCTCCTTGACGGTGCTTCCCAGCTGGTGGTCACAGCCAACAATCTAACAAGAAAGAGAGATGTATAATTCAACTGGGCACCTACCAATGCAGAGTTCTATGGTAAAGTTGGTGGCTACCAAGTGATCTTCCCTTATTCCCAAGAGACATCAAGCACACTTCATACAAAAGGGACTGAGTTATGATCATTTGAACTAGCCTATGGAGGAAAAATGTGTAACACGGGTAAAGATATTTTATAGCCTAAATATATAAGCCAAAAGATTATAGAAGAGGAAAATGAAATTTGAGAAGGATGGGGAGAAATTAAAGAAGCTCCTGAACTACTGATGTTCTACAACCTTATTGTAAAAACAATCTCCAATGGCAATGATGATTTACCCAAGTGACAAAAGACCCATTGCATCAGTAATCCCTATGTTCTATATGCTTAGAATGCAAACTGGATAATGGTTGGAGCTTTGTATACGGGGCTTATTGATGTATTCTAAGAAATCAGAACAGTGCTTCAACTGTAGGTTAGCAAATTTTTGCTGTGACATTAGCTTTTTCCAGCTAGCATTTCAGCTAAGAAAAGAGAAGCAGAGCTAACAGAAGCATGGTCAGAGGGTGTGTGTGGAGGACGGGAAGGGCTGCGTGGAGGGTAGAGGGATGATCCAGCCAAGAATACTATCCGCCTGGCTCTGGTCTGGACAAAGCACAATGCAAATATCTCAGCAACTTTCAAAACAATCATATAAGATCCCCATTTCATCACTGCAGCTGTGCATCTTGCCCAAGGTCTTTTGAAAAGTAAGCAGCCAAATGTGAAACACCTCTAGCCAAACATTTATGGTTGGCCCAAATCAGGCTTAACAAAACCACAACCCTTTACCAAGTAGGCGGGCAAGCTTGTTTGTCTCTTTAGTGTTTTCTTTCAGATGTTTGAGTTAGGAAAAAGCCAGACGCATACTATACCAGGTTGTACATCTTGTGCCTCCGCCTTGAGCTAATCCCAAAAGACTTATTATGCTGCAAAATTATTTCAATTATTATTTTTGATAAAGTAAAATGAGAACTGGAGCGACATTTCAAGAGGTCTAGCTCCAAATTCCCTCACATTTTGTTCTGCTTTAAAAAGTCTGGCCCTTTTAATCCTAGCACTCCAGAGGCAAGAGGCAGGCAGATCTTGTGAGTTCAAGGCCAGCCTGGTCTACAGAGTAAGCTCCAGGCCAGCTGGGACTAAAGGGAGACCCTGTCTCAAAAATGCCAAGAAAAAACAGCACTTTACTTTTAGATGAATGTTCTTTTTTAGTAAAGATTAATATTTTTCAGCTACGGAATTTATTTTAAAGCTCCCTTCTTTTGCATATTTACTTTCTTTTGATTTGGAGGAACTCGTTGTAAATTAAAGCTATTAACTCTATGAAAAAAAGAAAAAGTCTGGTCCCTTGAGGGCTTTTTATACCTTTCTTAGTCATTGTAAGCACATATTTAAGCAAGGTTAAAAATAAAATTATTTAGCATTGTGCCTTAAATGTACTTTAAGATATGGAAATGTGTAACTTTTCATTAGAAAAACCAAGCACATCTTAAATGACAAAGCAAGAGCTCCCTTGAGAATTGCCTATTTTTTGAAATGTGTAGGTATCAAGAAAACACAGTGCGCAACTCTACAGTGGGAAACGAAGACGGGTTCTCTCGATCTTGTGGGCTCGCAGTGGCCAACTGGAGGTTTGCCTCAGGCTACTTAGAGCCCACAAAGAAGTCACAGTATCAGAATTCATTAAAGATTTGCCTATATAGCACAAGTGACATGTGGGTTTAGAACTTCTTTGGTATGCTTCTATGGAATTGTAGTAAAGTCATTTTCAAAACTCAACTTTACTCAGACCCACACATGACTGTATCAAATCTTTATTCGCTCTTGCATTTCAAGTACAGTATGACAAGGACATTGCAGAAGTACCTCTTTAAGAAAATATTTAACCACCTGAATAACATTTTTTGAGCACCTGCTATGGGTCAGGCACTGTACTAGAAGCAAAGTTCAAAGCTAAGCATGCATAGGCCTACCTTCAGGCTACTTACAATACAGACAGGAGATCTAAATCATTACAAATCATCATGGAATGATAACCATGAGAAAGGCAACACAATATAGATACACCCTACTCTGAGAGAATAAAACACAGCAAATTTATATGATGGGAGAAACCAGAGAAGAACTGACTGAGGAAGCATCTTTGCAGCTTAGGAATGGATAAGGAGCTGGCTTTACCACTACAAGTGACATGCTGCCGTGACATTTGCCATGTCCTCTAGAAATGCCTAGATTAGAATGTGAGCTATTTGGAAAACAAGCAAACTCCAAAGTTGGCCATGAAACAGGTCACAAAACTAGATCTTCAGATTCTTTAGTGAGGTTGACTCCTTTGAGACAGCGCGCAATCTTATGTTAGGTAGCACTCAAAGAATTACTGACCCCACTGCTTTGCTGATTAGGACTGGAGCAATGTGGCCTTAATTTTGCAAGATCCTCAGTTATGGAGAAGGTCATGATGGACAGTGGGTATGAGAATTTATGGTTTCAGGCATCTCAAATCTAACTGGATTTACTCCTTAAATTATAGGAATTTCAGGTTTCTCAAAGGTTTAAGTTGCTCTGGAAATTTTTTAATGGACTCTGATATCTCTAATGGAGCCAGAGGAGATAATCATGAAAATCCTTCAGTAATCCTAAAGATTTCTTATGGCTCCAAAGGCATTTTAAGAAAAGAACAATTTAGCTTTCATAGATCCAAAGTAACAGTCATATTAGGAGTATCTAAATAAGGGGTGACATAACATTAAGCATAACTTGGCCAGAGTCCGACTTAGTGTTCTTATATGGGTTTATGGACCCTAGGATATGAACCAAGTCAGTTCTAACTGGACACTGCTTTACTTCTGTGTTTAAAACACAAATATCTCCCCGGCATGATTTTGTTTTCTTTTCTCTATATCAGTTCTCTTTAAGATGCCAAAATATTCTAACTCAATTATTTTAAAATGTGGAATATTTTATAATCTGATAAAATAGTCTTATTTTGGTCCAAGTGGAAAGTTTTTTTGCAATTATATCCAGATAATCATTCCTGACATGTCTTAATCTGTGGACAACTGTTAGGTTAACTAGAAATTAAACTGTTACTTTTAGATCTATTATTTAACAGAGAGGAGAGCAACTAAGGATGTAAAACTGGGCTGCAGTGGCAGGTGTGATGCCAGAGCCATCTGTGCTTTGCAATTATTATGCTTTCCGTCTGGAAACTTCTTGATCGGTTTTTTTTTATTTGAAAAACTATTGGCTCTTCAAACTCCATATTAAGTATCACTTCTGCAAAGTAAGCTTTTTCTTGGAATCAAGAGTTAACTGCTTCATTGCTCCATGCTCCCAGTCTCTTGTTCCCAGTTCCATGTAGAAGAGAGTATTGGTTACCAACCAGTATCTGTGCTTTCATATTTTCTCTGGAGTAGAACTCTTATTTTATTGGAAATACATATTTATTATGTAAATTTATATTAAATTATATAAAACATATAAAATAAACATATGCTAAATTATGTATTTATCTTTGACCAGGAAACAAAATTGTAATTAGTGAAATCAAAATGAAAGTGTCATGTGTTCTAGGAAGGCTACTTAAATAATCTGACTTAGCTGAAAAGTGCCCTGTTGCCCTCTAACCACCTTTCTTCTTGTTGGTTCCTTTAGCCATCTTGAAAAGTGAGGCGACCTTGAGTGGAAGACTCATACTAAGAACAGATTGGCAGAGAGGCCAGAGCTTCTGGTCTCTCACAAAGAAAGAAGTTAAGATATAATCAGCCCAGATCCTTATTTGTTTAAGCCTCCATTACTTGGTAGTTTCTTTTATACATAGCCAATTCAAATAGTTATAGAAATGATATGGTACTTAAGTAATGAATGTATTTGGTTCTATACCAGATTACGAGCTAATTTGAGACCTGTGTTTTTACTCTACAATGTGGAGAGATGAAAGACACCAGAGGCTTTCGAATAAAAACCCAGTGCCAATTATTGGTTACCTCTTTTTGAGTTGTTGGTTGCTAGAGTCCTATAGAACTTCCATTACATTATACGCTATTGCCACCCCTTTCAATTACCATACTAGTTTGCTTATCTGTTACTATAATAAACACCATGACCAAAAGCACCTTGAGAGGAAAGGGTTTATTTAGCTTACAGGTTATAGTCCACCTCTGAGGGAAGCCAAGGAGGAATTCAAAGCAGCAACAGTGAGGCAGAAGCAGAGATCATAAAGGAATACAGCTTAATGGTTTGCTTGCTCAGTAAGCTTGCTTGCTCAGCACTGTTTTTCACACAACCCAGGCCTTCCTACTAGGGATTGCATAGCCCACAGTGGGCTTGGCCCTCTTACATCAATTATCAGTCAAGAAAATGCCTCACAGGCATGCTTATAGGCCCATCTGATGGAGGGAATTCCCCAGTTGAGGTTCTCTATCCAAAGTGACTCTAGGTGGCATTAAGCTGACAAAAACTAATCAGCACAGTTATCTTCTAATATCCGATGGTAGGACCCTATTGCTGAAGACACTATATACTTGATTCATAGGATATGGAAAAACCTACCTGGTACCAACCTGGGAAATTCATCCCTACTGGCTGGCTTTCATGGTGCCAGAAGGTTCCATTTACACTACCAGGGAATAGAAGAGTTCAACAATCTTACCCAGACATGAACCCTGAGAGCTACAATAACAACTGTCCTGGCGAGATATGTCCACCGCTGCAATAGTGGCACAAACATTATGGGAGAAAGCAATCACTTTCTAATTTGATTTAAAGCTCACTCCACAAGATGGAACTCATGCCTGGTACTAGTGACTGGGCTAAAAACCCCATGACTGGCTAGGTCATGGACCCTAGGGGAGAACATAATACAATTATTCTGCTAGATGTACATAGTATTAGGAATCTTTATATTTCTGTTGCTTAGTACTACATTTTATATTTGAGGTACATAATGTGTGCTGGGGAATCAATGAAACACAATATACCAAACATAATGACTGGCCCCAGTTTTTTTTTTTTAACCATTTGCTAGGGTGGAAATCACTGATAGACAATCATCGATGATACATATGTACGCAAAATTGTATGTTTGTGTTTGTGCATGTGAGTGCACAAAGAAACAGATATACCACAAATGATGAGGGGGCACATTTAAACTTGCATTCTGATTCATGAACAGGAATTATTATAGAGGGCTGGTGTTTATTAGAGACTATTTCCCAAGTGCACCTGTATTCCTTATTAGTAAGATGTCATGGAAAGAGATGTTAAGATCACCGAGTTCCCAGACTTGCCCCATTCTGGACAAGACATGAAAGTGAGATAATGATCAGTCATAACTTTGGCAGCTTCATGGAATCTTCTGGCAAAGGGTAGAAAACTAGCTGAATATTTTGGCCCAATGTGGTTTCTTAGTAATCTGCCACTGGGTATCAGCTGGAATGGGTCTAAACATATCCCCATCCCAAATGATTGCCTGGTGTTGCTAAATTCACAAAATGTGTATCTTAGGAAATATGAAGTGTAAGGAGCTCTAAGAACAACTTAAAAAATGCAAAGTAACAATGACTCCTTGAGACTAACTAATATGGATAATCATTTTTACATTTAGATGCCATTAACGGACACCAAGTTTGGCTTTAGTAAGTTAAACACATGCTTTTTACATACTCTTATGTGCATGTTATTTCACTCAGGCATGCAATCCTTTTCCTTATTTTTGAGGAGAAAATATAAGCATTTAACATGACTGATATTTCTTCATTCCTAAGGCTTTGCTAAAGGTAGCGGATAAGGGGCTCGTTCCTGAAACAGAAACGATTGTCATTGCCTGGACTTCAAGCTGGCTCATGGACTTTCAGATTTTAGGCAGCAGGCTTCAGTGAATACTGAAATGTCTTCTTTCACTTTATAAGCTGAGAGCAAGTGAACAGGCAAAACACAAGACTGAAGTTCTCTAGACACTGTGAGCTGAAGTATGTATAAAAATGCCTTGAGTAGAAGTCACAGAAGAAAACAAACTCAACAAAACAATAATTTTATACCATAAATAAACACAACCCACAGGCTGATGTCACACCTTAGACAAGTATTCTTAGGTAGGTTCATGTTGGCCCTAGTTCAAGTGGTTTCCTATAAAGACCTAAACTTCTAGTATCAAATACTGAGCCAGTGATGTCAAGCTTTTCTTAATCCAACACCATGAGGTAAGATACTTTTAAATCCCTCTATTTTCAGTGCTGGGAAAGACAAATATGGAATACTAAACTGCAAATCTGACCACAGCAGCACTTGAAATTATTTAATTCAGACAGAACTATATGGGAGATAGTACATATATATATATTTATATATTATTATATATATATTAGAATATATTAGAATATATATTCTAATTATGCTAAGAATTGGGAGAGGTAAAAAAAAATCCGACCATATTCTCCAAAAACGAAGAGCTTTACAAAAAGATGAATAGTATACATATTTGATATAATATAAAAATTTTAAAGTGAGTCAATGAAGCAAAGGAAAACCAGGGTCGAGAGGTGAGCCTGGAAACAAGAGAACTACGCAGGTCCCTATGAGCTCTTCTGTATTTGGAAACAGATGGAAAGTGGAGGCGGGCCACATGTCAGTATTTGAAAATAATAAAAACAAGAATAATAGTGAAAAAAATCAAAGAAGAAACAAATTGAATTAAAAAAAATGTATAGGTAGTGTGTTCTTTGTAATAGATACAATAAATAATAAATATCTGTGTAATCAACAAATAAAAAACAGGTCTAGGAAAACCATAATTACTCAAGGGATCAAAATTCCAAACTCATCTTCTCTAGGAGTCCTCTGAAAGACAATGTCATGTAATAATGTCCCAATAAAATGAGAAAATCAAAACAAGCTTTAAAGATCTGGTTCCCAAGAAACATTCATGGAGCCTAATGGTCAGAGATATTTACTGGGTACAGGTAAATTTCAAGATGCTAAAACAAACCATCTAGGTACAAAGCATTATGACAGAATGACCTAGTTCAAGAGTGGACGTTAAGATTCTTGGGGCTGGGCAAACATGTGACACATGTACAGCATTTTTTTTTTCCTGCCAAGACCCACAGCAGACATTGCTGAGCAGCTGGAGCATTCCTTGTCACTGAGCTTTTATGTGGCCCCAGATCCTTTATGCCATTTTTCTCTAGAAGCCAAAGCCAATAGACTATGGTTGTCATATGAGAAGACTAAACTGATTTACCATTCCTCAGAGTCAGAGCAATGAGCTGGCTGCCTTTCTTTCAGACACTTCTCTACAAATACTATTTTCCACAAATACTACTACTTTCAATACCTCAGTGATTTCAGGTGCAGATTTATTACACTGAGAAGGAGAAGATAGCTTCCCCAAGGTCAAATAGCTGGAAAGTAACAACTCCTAAATTCGATCCAATAGGGTATCATGAACCACAAAAAAGTATATTGTAAAATATTCCTATGGTACTGATGGTGACCAGGCTGAATATTGTTATTTAGATCACATGATCAGAGCTAGATACTTGCACAGGGACACACAGATGGTTTCATCAGTAATTTGTGACTTGGAAACATGTGTGAGAAATGAATGAGAAGGCGCTATTCTCCATCTAAGTCTGTGGTCCACACCTCCTCATCTTCTGTCAACACACACACACACACACACACACACACACACACACATACACATACACGGGGGGGGGGAGAGAGAGAGAGAGAGAGAGAGAGAGAGAGAGAGAGAGAGAGAGAGAGAGAGACACTCTCATGGTATATTATGGATACTCAGAGTTCCTCCTTTTTACCAGTAATTAACAAAGGCCCTAACAGTGCACCATGAGCTATATTTACCATTTCAAAAAACCTAATGGAAATATATTTATTTGCAATAAAACCATATAAGGTCACCAAAGCACCAACTCTCTCATTATATAAATAAGCTGCAAGCTGATATTTAGTGCATTTATTTCTTAATTGCAAACTCTGGTCTTTAGGTCATAAAATAGGAAAACAAATTATTACTTAATAATACAGTGCTCTGAGTTGGTGGAAACTTCCAAAACACAAGGCTCATAGGCAAAAAATAATAAAGGACACCTTTGTATTACAAAGTTGAGAAACACTTATGTAGCCCATTGTTTGTTGTTCAAATGCCCCTGGGAGAAGTCCCACGTGAGGCTGTTGATTATACTTAAATTAAACCAAATCAAGTGAGTATAAGGCATTATGTGGGCTGTTACGGTGCTATAGGGAATTAATGTAAGTTGTAGGCATGGTCTTAATCAAGGGTGAATAGGATTAATCAGACCGTTTCTTCCAAACAGGTAAGAGTAGAAAGAAAGTAAAATCATGAAGACTAAAGGTCAAAAGGTACAGACAAAGAGAAAGGTGAAGGGAAGGTGAAATTGCCAAATACCTCCATATAAGTTATGTCTTCTCAGTTCCTGCAATAACCCTGAAAATTAGCTCAACACATATCCATTTTATAAAAAAGTATGAGATCCTTCTGAACGGACCTTGCCTGAGATCACATTCTTAGGACATGGTACCGCCAGAGGTGAAATCTAGGAAGAACAGCAACATCTCATGAGTCGTGATCCCTCTATTCTATGATATATTGTGTCTTGGAGGTTGGAATCACAGTTAGAGGATAGGAAGAAGGAGGATACTCATGTTTCTGTTAATCACACCTTGTTGCCAAAAGCAATACTTGACTGTAACTCTAAGGTCTGCAGGTTCAGTGGATAGCCACACGTCAGCAGGAAATACTGATAAATGATGAGAGATTATTAGCCGATTTGGGGGTGAGGCAACACTCTTCTACATTCTACCAGCACTAGGCTATATGAATTTATGTGAAAAATAAATCCCTTTTGTTGCAGAAAAAAGTATACCAGAGGGCTGGGGGTGGTAGAACACACCTTTAATACCAGAACTTGGGGGTGGGGGCAGAGGCAGGTGAAACTGTGATAGAGGCCAGCCTGTTCTACACAGCAAATTCTAAGCCAGCTGGGGCTACAGGGAGACATTATTTAAATAAGAGAAAAATAACTAAGACCAAACCCCACCCCCTAAATGCCCCAAAAATTTACCAGAGGAATCTCCCTTACATAGTACTGTCCATGTGGAGTTTCCCACTCATTGGTAGGAGTGGCTTCCTACACAGCTGCCCAGCATCCTTATGATGACCCAGGAAGTCCTGTATAATTTAACTGTCTCCCTTCCAACCTCATCTCTCTCTACCTCGCATTCCTAGGGGTTCTTCACATGAACAAAGCACCTTCTCCTCTCAGCACAGCCCTTGTTGACTTGACTAGAACACTCTTCTCTAGACGTTTCTGCCATGGCTGTCCCACCTCCTTAAATGTTTACCCGAGACAATACTCACCCTCTCAATAAGACTGAGGCGACCACCCTACCTTTGCCTCAAGTTCTGTCATCCTGTTCTTTTCTTCCAGTTTATTTCATAGAATTTATTTGATACAATATAGTATACACGTTTGTGTTATTTCTTTTCTAACTTTGACAAGAGTGTACTACCATAAGTCAGAGATAGTTAAATACCTTATTCATTGTCCACTGTGAACAGTGTCTGGTATACATCAAGCAAAAAGTATTGAATGAATAAGTAAATTCAATTTACAAGCAAATCCACAGGCATCAGGGATGTCTTGTGATTTTTAAGGATTTTCCTCTCTGCCCCCAAACTACTACGCACTACAACATAACAGCCATCACCGTTTAAACTCTATCCCAATGGTTCCCAGGATGAAAAAGGAAAGAGTGCTCGTCCGGTGCAGTAATATGCACTTAACTTTTACTTGTCACGTTGTCTCCTCTCTCGCGGGCCCAGTGCTCACTATTCCAGAATTGTCTCAGAGTATAAATGCTCGTTTCTCCCGAGGGCATCCCCTTATGACCTCCTTCCCTAGGCACATCCTCTGGTCTTCATGCCTTGCTCTGACAGGAGATTTGCATCTGGAGACTCATCCTACTGCTGCTCTTTTGAATTCGATTCTTAGCCCTTCAGTTTGGGAAAACCCTAACCTCACTCTTCCATTTCCTGTGGGAGCTCCTGCTTTGGGTATCTGGTCAGATTACAGCCATTCCTTCCTCCAAGTTACCTCTCCAAATAGTAAGGACTTTGACAAGCTTTGTGTTTAAATTCTACAGGAAAGCCTGTTTTCATAGGAACGAGATTTTCCTAGATGCAGGTTTTAGGGCACTAACTCTATTCTCTCTGTAATAAGCTCTTTAGTAGCATCTCACTATGCATTGGAGGGAACAGAGGTGATCCCCTCCACTGGTTCTTCCATTCTTCTCTGTGTTTGTATGTTCGAATATGAATGTACTTGTGTCAACATGTACATGTGTGTGTTCTCTGTGTGTGTATGTTCGAATATGAATGTACTTGTGTCTACATGTACATGTGTGAGTATGTATGGCAGGTGGAGGTTGGAGGTCAAAAGTGAATGTCTTCCTCAATCATTTCTCTACTCATTGGCCATCCAGCAAGCCCCGGGGACCCTCTTGTCTCCACACGATGGCTGGCTTTTTAAATGGTTGTTGGGAATTGTGCTTAGATCCTCAGGCAAGTACTTCACCAACTGAGCTAGCTTCCTAGCCCCGACGTTCTTAACTTATAATGCTCTAAATGAGGGGAAGAACAAGGAACTTAGGCTACCATGAGACAACAGAAGGAATAATGAATTTTCATGCTGCAAAGAATTTCCCTGCACTGCCTTTCCTGAAGTCAGGAATCTCATCCATCTGATGGCTGGATAAACACTTTCTCTGAAAAAGAAAAAGAGGAGTAGGTCTTATTTCCAGTATGTCTTCAAACTCTCAGGTGCTCCCAGTCTGATTTATATTTCTTCTTCCTTATTTATTCCAGGGTTTGCACCACATTCCTGTGTAAATTTACTGTTAAACACATCTGGAGTTTTTTCTCTGCATATTGTTTTTAGTTAAATTTGTTTACCTAGTAGTCTTCAGCAGAAATCCTAAGAAGTACTTTAGTATAGACATTTCTACATACAAACACGAGAATTCATTCTCTGCAGATGGTCAGGGACTTTTCTTTAACTGGCTGTCTTCTCCCTCCCCTGCTTCCAAAATTAGGGTGTCTGGAGAATGCGAAACAAAATTATACAAAGGCCTGACCTCTGGCTTTGCTTCTGTCTCTTAGACTGTGAAGTACCCAAGAGGGAAAGTGGTGCATTTGGCCCCACTTCACATGCATTAACTGTAACTCTTTGTGAACTGTGGTGACATCATGGTATACTTTGACATCACTGCTCAGACTCTCTTCTGCTGCTGGCCACACAGCACATCATTTTTGTTCAAACACAGGAGTCTTTGTTGAGAAGAAAGGACAGAAGATGGTCTTCTGCCCTGGCAGAATGTGTGGATCTTAGTGGATTGTGTCTGTTCAGTAAACCACCACAAAGCAGCCACTCTGCTATCAGGGCTACAGTTCACTTGCACACACAACTGAATCAGTTCGTGGGCATTTAGATATAAAGAGTTCAAAATTCCAGATCTGGGTCACGAGTCAACAAAATTCTACATGCCCAAAAATCTTATTTACAAGTCTGTATATGTTATCTGAAGTTACTATTCCAAAATCCATGGAGTGCTGGTTGACTTCGTGTGTCAAGACTACAAAAAGGAAAGGATAAAATGCTAGTGTTATCTGTTATCTCACATCTCTTAGGTAAGGGGGCTTGTGCCAAATCCATTCTTGGGTACTTCCCCAAACATTGCTCTATATTAATGTGAAGCTTCCTAGACAAAGTTAGGAATATTCTTCTTCAAAGTCTGTCATAGTCATCCCCAATTGATAGTTTTAAATGACCTTCCCATTCAGGAAGGTTATTTCTGTCTATATGTATTGAATCTCTTTAAGGCAAAGCCTGGAAAAAATGGTCAAAATAAGAGTTTAAAAAAGAGTTAAAAAAAACTAGAGTGTCTGTAAACTCTTATCCACATGTCTCAAATGTATGCATAAGGCAGCAAACTTTTCAGATGAACTCAAGAAACCAAAGGTTGTTAATATAAGTTATCCTTGGGGAACAAGCCATACTACAGTATATTTGAATGAGATGGTGAATTTCTCTTATTGACAGAAGATAGGGCTTTCACTCTGTCCCGTAACAAACAGAGCCATGGCACGAGCCCCAGTTCTACCATGAGCCTTATTGTTCCTGCTTCAGAAATGTTGCGTTTATTGCTAACAAGGCCATAACACTGTCCATAAGAATGCTATCAACATGTTCACTCCTTTGGTTACTTTTCTACTTGAAACATCATTACTTTTACCAATAATCTATGTATTGTATGTCCCTAAACATCTATGTGCTATTTCATCCATTCCACCATGAAAAAGGTAGCACGGCATTGTGGGTAACAAATGACTCCACTTGGATGTGATGACTTATTACCATTTATTTGACTAAATCACATGTTCTGTCTGAAGTTCAACTTCATAATGAATTATAAGAAGAAAATTATATCTATTTCTTGTATGTAAGGATTTGATATAATGTCCATAAAGATCCAGGATATTGCTTAAGAGCACCAAAATATTAACTGTATATTTTGGAATTTCTTGGATGATCTCTGATCCATAGAGGATATATTGTCCTTTAGAATTTAAAATGGATGGAGTTCCCATGGAGATGGCTTTTAAACTCTACCATAACCACTGTACTCAGATAAAGTAGCCAATGAAATAGCTACAACAAGCTGGGCTGGTTCATGGAAGAATCACTTTTTGGAAATTCTGGGGAGTCTGTTAAAAATGAAAATAAAAGCCACCTTGGCCTTTTCTGTGGGGTGGCAAATCATCTCTTCTAAAAGATACTCAAATGACAGGCAGATGCTTGGAACTCCTGAAATGCCATGCTAAGCTTAGTTCTTCAACTTGCAGACCACTGATACAGAATCAATTCAGGAACCACTTTCAAACATTTTGATGCAAGTAATAATCATTAAGTATTTTTGTCAATGTAAAATAAAGATGTCTCAATTTTGTTCTTTCTAACATTTTAAAAATTTATTTTTATTTTATATGCATGAATGTTTTGCCTGCATGTATTTAAGTACACCACATGTGAACAATGCCCACGGAAGCCAGAAGAGGGCGTCACATCCCATGGAACTAGAGTTAAGGATGGTTATTAGCTTGGTGGGTTCTGGGAAACTGAACCAAGGTCGTCTGGAAGAGCAGCCAGTGCTCTGAATGGCTGAACTACCTAAGTCTTCAACTTTATTCTTTTAAGACCTGAGATCTTGGGGGTGTCAATTTTTTTAGGGGCTGGGACAAGAGCTTAGGATCTGCTTTTCTGTATCAGAATATTTATGCATATTGAATGTGTCAAGATGGCAGCTGGATGTAATGACAGAAAATGGATAGTCAGCTGTTCATCTGGGTGCATGTCACATGAATGCATTTTAATGGAGAAGAGCCACTGAATCCCAAATTACCAGTTGGAAATGAGATGCAGTTTCCTCAAAAGGAAAGCAGCATTCCGGAAGCTGTGAATTTGATTTGTGTATTACTCAAAATTAGCAATAAACCAATAAACAGGAGCTGCAAATCAGAAAATGAACTGGATGATTTGTAATGAGCATGAACATTCCCGAGCCATATGAAAGGTTAACTGCTGGATGCAGTGACTGTACTGGTGGGACAGTGGCCACAGTGACAGCATGGCTACTTGCTCACAGTCCAGGCATGGGGGTTCCAGACAACTAGATTCATTTTGCTGAATCACTGCACTATTATGAAAATGGCAAATGAGCTGTTTCTTCTTTCATGTTAGACAAAAATAAGTTCATTCAAAAGGCCCGAGATATAAAGAAATGACTATGTACATTTTTCCTATTCAGACGGATTAAGAAAATACCACCAAGCGCCCACTTTCATACAAAGAAATGAATCCTTATTCTTTTTTTAATGTGATCTTAATTGAAATACAGCTGAAAGCATTAAGTTTCAAATCTGACACTACAACATTCGGCATGTTTTAAAATTTTTTTTTTTCTTGTATGTGTATTAATGTACTGTCTGCACGCAGGTTTGTGCACCCATGTTGTGCAATGCCGCAGAGGTCAGAAGAGGGTGTTGGATTCCCCTGGAACTGGAGTCAAAGATGGTTCTCAGCCACCATGTGGGTGCTGGGGATCAAACTCTGGTCCTCTGCAAGAGCAGTCGGCGCTCTTAACTGCTAGGCCATCTCTCCAGCCCCCAGCATGTTTTTAATTTAAGAGTGCAAGTGCATCACATATAACAGGAATATTTAAATTTAGAAAAAAATATAAATTTAAGTTTTTTTAATTGAGGTTTTGTGTATTTATACAAGATTTCTTAATCAAATTTAGGCCCATTTCCCCTTCCCTGCTCCCCACACCAGCAGAGCTCACGCATTCTGCCATACATGTTTTTCATCTTTTTCTCAGTCTTTTTTGAATTTTTTGGATACAGAAGTTTACTGTTTTGGGCAGAAGTTTCCTATTTCCATCAGTTCCTTGACCCAGTCTTTTTTGTTGTTGTTTTTGGTCCTTCCAATGTATTACTCCAAAATTTGCTTACATACATGGCACACATATACCAAAGTTATGATGTCTGAAAATAAACTATATGTAAATTCCAAAATATGTTCAGGGATTCACATTTTGACGGGAGAGTTGCATTCAGGTAAAGAAAAAGTATTACTTTATATTCCTACATTACATAGCAAGTTGATGAGTAACATCAGGTGTTATATTTACTTAAAAAGAAATGGAAAGAAAGGAATAATTCAGTTTGCCTTATAAAGAAAGATTTGGTGCTAGGATCCAGAAATGAGGGATACCATGCATCGTTTGTTTTTCTGGGACTGTCTTACTTCACTCAGCATGATATCTTCTAGTTCCATCCATTTACCTGCAAAGTTCATGATGTCATCTTTCTTTACTGCTGCATAAAATTCCATTGTGTAGATGTACCACATTTTCTTTATCCACTCATTTGTTGAGGGGCCCTTGGGTTGCTACTATCCCGATATTGTGAAGAGAACTGCATAAACATAGATGTGCATGTGTCTCTGAAATAGGATGAGTCTTGTGGGTATATACCTAGGAGTGGTATGACTGGGTCAGGTGGTAGGCTCATTTTCAGTCTTTTAAGAGTTCTCCACACTGCTTTCCATAGTGGCTGTACCAGTTTACATTCCCATCAGCAGTGAATGAGTGTTTCCCTTTCTCCACAACCTCTCCAGCATTTGGTATCCTTTGTTTTCTTTATCATAGCCAGTCTTACTGGAGTCTTAATTTGCAATTCATTAATTATTGTTGACGTTGAACATTTTTTTTTTTTACTTAGGGTGTTTTGTGTGTGTGTGTGTGTGTGTGTAAAGCATTTTTTTCTCTCTTTATTTTTTAAGGGATTCTACAATATAAGAGCAAAGTTGTTTTCAGATCATATTGACGTTGCTCAGTTTGCCATACTATTAGGTAATTGGTGCTAGCATCCACAGATGAGTGATACCATTCATTGTTTTTCTGGGACTGTGTTACTTCACTCAGCATGATATCTTCTAGCTCCAACCATTTACCTGCAAAGTTCATGATGTCATCTTTTTTTTTACCGCTTCATAGAACTCCATTGTGTAGATGTACCACATTTTCTCTATCTACTCCTCAGTTGAGGGGCACTTGGGTTGGTTCCAGCTCCTTGCTATTGTGAAGAGAGCTGCAATAAACATGGCTGTCCATGTATTTCTGCAGTAAGATGAGTTTTGTGGGTACATACCCAGGAGTGGTATGGCTGAGTCAGGTGGGCAAGTTCATTCCAAATCTTCCAAGGGTTCTCCACACTGCTTTCCATAGCGGCTGTACAAGTTTACAGTCCCACCAGCAGTGGATGAGTGTTCCCCTTTCCCCACAACCTTTCCAGCACTTGGTATCATTGTTTTCTTGATCCTAGCCAGTCTTATTGGAGTAAGATGATATCTTAAAGTGGTTTTTATTTGTATTTTCTTAATTATTAGCGAGGTCGAACATTTCTTTCTTTTTTTAGCATTTAAAATTGTTTATTGATCCTTTGTAACATCTTCTAAACTGCCTCTTGCTTGCATTTGAGGTTGAACATTTCTAAGGCTGTTTCTCAGCCATCTCTAATTCCTCACTTGTGAAGTCTCTGTTCAGCTCTTTGCTCCATCTATTGAGTAGGTCATTTGTTTTCTTTCTTCTTCATTTTTTGAGTAGTTTATATATTCTGGAAATCATGCTTTGTCAGATGTATCTGCAGTGAAGGTTTCCTCCCACTATGTGGGTTTTCTCTTCACTTCCTTGATTGTTTCTTTTGAGGTACAGAAGCTTTTGAGTTTAATGAGGTCCCATTTGTCAATTGTCGACCTTAATTCTTGCGCAGCTGCTGTCTGATTTAGGAAGTCTTTTCCTATGCCTATGTATTGTAGGCTGCTGCCAACTTTTTCTTCTGTCACTTTCAGAGTTTTGGGTTTCACGTTGAGGTCTTTAATCCATCTGGAGTTGACTTTTTACAGGGTGAGAGGTAGGGGTTTAATTTCATTCTTCTACAAGTGGTGATCCAGTTTTGCCAACACCACTTGCTGAAGATGCTGTCTTTTCTCCATTGTGGCTTCTTGGCCCCCTTGTTAAATATGAGGTGGTTGAATATGAGATGGCTGAAATTGTATGTGCTCAAGTTTGGATCTTCAGTTTTGTTCTATTGGTCAACAGGTCTGTTTGGTTTTATGACTATAGCCCTGTAGTGTAGTTTGAAGTCTGGTATAGTGATCCCTCCTGTATTGCTCTTTTCACTCAGGGTTGCTTTGGCTATTCGGGGTCTTTTGTTTTTCCAAATGAAATTAAGGACGTTTTTTCCAAGCCTGTGAAGAAACTCTTGGGGACTTTAATTGGGATTGCATTAAATCTATACAAGAGTTTGGGTAGAATGGACATTTTTACTATATTAATTTTCCCAATCCCATGAGCATGGGACATTTTTTCATCTTCTAATATCTTCTTCAATTTCCTTCTTCAGAGGTTTAAAATTTTTGTTGTAGAGATCTTTGGTGTCTTTGGTTAGGTTTGTTCCTGGGTATTTTATTGTTTTTGAGGCTATCGTGAGTGGGAAGTTCTCCTTGAATTACTTCTTCAGTTGTTTGTTGTTGGTGTAAAGAAAGGCTACTGATTTTTCTAGGTTAATTTTGATTTTTTTAGTTTTTTTAATTAATTTTATTTATTTTTGTATGTGTATGAATGTACTGTCTGCATGCAAGTCTGTGCACCCGTGTCGTGCAATGCTGTGGAGGTCAGAAGAGGGTCTCGGATTCCCCTGGAACTGGAGTTCTCCTGGAATTGGAGTTTCAGATGGTTCTCGGCCACCATGTGGGTGCTGGGGATCGAACCCGGGTCCTCTGCAAGAGCAGTCGGCACTCTGCTAGGCCATCTCTCCAGCCCTCTAGGTTAATTTTGTATCCTGCCATTTATTGAAGCTCTTAATTGTTTCTAGGAGTTTTCTGGTGGAGTTTTTAGCATCCCTTAAGTAAACAATCATATCATCAGCAAAAAGGGATAGCTTGACTTCCTTTTTTCAATTAGTCTTATTATAGTCTTATTTTTTCCAATTGCCTTATTGCCCTAGCAAGTGTTTCAAGCACTATATTGAAAAGGAGTTCCTACCTTTAAAGGGAATGCTTCTGTCGTTTCCCCATTTAGGATGATATTGGCTGTGGGTTTCCTGTATATGGCTTTGATTACATTGAGGAATGATCCCTCCAGACCAATTCCCTCTAGGACTTTTTAAAAATTTTTAAAAAAATTTTATTCTTGTGTATGTATGAATGTACTGTCTGCATGCAGGTCTGCATGTAGTGTCCCCAGAACATTTGGGTATTAAATTATCAGATCATTTGCAACTTCAGTGTTTTAATTCTTTCCAAAAGTACATCAAGAGCAAACCATAGATAGATTGCTCATTGTTGGCAGGTTTTTCTTTCTGACTGAGATGAAACTGGTTCCCTAATCTTGACAAGGTGTAGCCTTCACCTCTGAAATCCTAAGGCCTGTTGTTTGTGGCTATGGGAAGACAGGAGTATCACACAGCAGAAAGGCAGAAAATCATTACTGGCAGAGTTGGAAGCTATGTTAGGAAACTGTGAACTGTGGCAATGAACAGTTCTTACTTAGGAAGCCCAATGGCAAGAAGAGAGAGAACAAATGAATAGTGACAGGGAAGGAATGATGGACTTTATAAAGTACATTCTGTCAGCTGTTTTACAGAGCTCATGAAGACTGAACAGTAAATCATAGCACTCACAATAATTATGACTATGCATATGACATAGCCAATAAACTTCCCAAGTTACCATCCCAGAAAATGGCAGTTGGGGTTTGGGCCTTCTAACGAACTTTTTCTACTGCTCTAGGTCACCCCAAACAGCTGGCATTAGCCAGTTGATGATGTGAGATCTGAGAGCACAGTGTACTGAAAAGGCTTTTGAGGCATGTTTCTGGAATTCTGTTTGAAAGCTTGGCCCACCAGTAACCTCTCAGTTAATGCTGAATTGGTTTCTTAGCATCAACTCAAAGGCAATGAAAAAAAGAAATGTACCCCCAAAAGATTTTCTCTGGAGACAAAACTGTCACTCCAAATCCCAAGGCCTTTTATGATATTGTAAGAGACAACCACCCCCTGAAAATTTAGTTCTGATGCTTGCCTAGAGCTTGGCTTTAGCGCTATGTTATTATTTGAAAGAGAGGAAACATCCCAAGCAGCCTCTGGCATGGCTAACAATGACACAGGAGGAGTGTGTGTGTAGGGGTGAGGCGGGGGGCACAGAGAACGGAGACAAACTGAATCTCACCAGATTCATCTGGGGGACCTAACCCGGAAGAGACCTTCTCTCACCAAAGCTTGCCAAAACCCAGTGCTTATGACCCCGTTGTGAATTTCTCATTTGCACCACTCAGCATCAGAAAGAATATTCTGGAGCACGCTGGCTGTAGGACACATCTGATATAACCGTACCCACTTGTTTCCTTGGCCCAGCATGGGTCAAGCCCCACAGCCTGAGGCAGGAGCAGTATGTTCTGTATAAAAGCATCGTTGCCTTAGCTCTGCCTTAGTCAGGGACAAAATACGAACATTTGGAAAGCACATGGCAGAGTATCTTCATATTCTATTTCATTTGAGAACCTTACAGCTGCACAAAGGCAGGAAAATTGGCAGCCTTATCTTCCAGAGTATTCGCAATTACAGCAGCAGGGGCGACGAAGATGTACGCCTCACAAAATGAGGATTAGTGGCCTACATGAGCAGCTTTATTCCACACATCTTCCCAAAGGTCTAGAACTGTCTCAATCTCAGCGTGTTCCTCTCAAACCATGTCTATATGCAGCTCTGACTTCTCCCAATCAAAGGTAAGATCCAGAGAAAAGGTAAAATAGAAAACAAGCAACCAAACAACCAGACAGCCGCAACAAAGACACTCCAAAGACTGAATCAAAACTATCCCTTCTCATTCCTGTTCTAATTTTCCAAAGTGAAGTTCAAAATCCACTGGTTTGTACAAACATGCTGTCTTTTTAAAACATGGATGCCCAATCAAAGTGGTATTCCTGGTTAGCTCAGTTTTACTTCATTAGAATTTGGATAGACCTAACTGCTTCCTCAAATGCGGTTGCCAGCCACAGGGCCTAACTAGATGTCAAGAGGTAAAAGGCTTCATTTTGTAAGGAGCCTTTAAAGTCACAGCTTGCCCAGCCTGTGCTTGCAATAATAAATTAGCATCTGATGGGTAAGGAGATGGCCCTTCTCTGAAACACCTCATTAGTATGTAAACAGGCTTGGTCATACTTTATTTCTTCCTTGCAGACATGCATGTAGATATTTTCATGAGTATTCTCTGAGTCTGGAAGAAGCAGAGGTGAAATGTGGCAAAAACAGGG